>JAGSMR010000015.1:8670000-8840000 GCA_029286605.1 Sericinus montela | reverse complement strand
GTGGTAGTGATTTTTTTTATTTTTTGCTGTGACTAATAAATACGTAGGTATACATTTTAATAACATTACATTACTTCTTTAAAAAAATGCATTCTTCTCATGCATCAAATGTTCTCATGAACACGGAAATATAATGACCATAACTTATGTGTTGACAATAGACTACTATTGTCAACATATAAGTTATTTCCATTGCATGGGTGCCTTATATCATATTTCAATATTTGGAATATCAATAATTTATACAATATATCAATGACAACAATGTCGTAACAACGAAACAGTATCGTTACCAATGAACTCTACAATGGATTATTTCTTTCAATTTGCTGAGTTAGGCGTATATTAAACGAAAAATAACGTTCATTCAAAAAGTGTGTGTGTATATATATATATATATATATATATATATATATATATATATATATATATATATATATATA
Source organism: Sericinus montela (assembly GCA_029286605.1). NCBI lineage: Eukaryota > Metazoa > Arthropoda > Insecta > Lepidoptera > Papilionidae > Sericinus > Sericinus montela. The sequence continues at coordinate 8,839,557 of JAGSMR010000015.1, read as the reverse complement.
TATATATATATATATATATATATATATATATATATATATATATATATATATGTATATATATATATATATATATATATATATATATATATATATATATATATATATATATGTATATATATATATATATATATATATATATATATATATATATATATATATATATATATATGTATATATATATATATATTTATATATATATATATATATATATATATATATATATATATATATATATATATATATATATATATATATATATATATATATATATATCTTTAGTGTATGCGTGAAGGGGGGTGTTTGGTAGATAAGAGTCAAAAGTCTAGTTACACCGAACACTATTTATTATATACACACAGAACACAATACAATGAAAGTCAGAAGGAGTGAAAGATATACGATAGTACAAGAGTGAAGCAAAATATAAAATATAGCGACAGCGTGAGACAAAAAGTAAAAGCACATAGAAATTTCTAAACAACGAAAAGCGTAAGCGCAGCGCGGAAGCAACAAGCGATAGAAACGTTATTGCGCATGTCAGGTGCCGAGAGCGACTAATCACCTGGCTCGGGCCGGCTACCTGTGGCCGCGCGCCCGACCGGTTCTTTCCGTATATAAAAAAACGTTGGGTCGAGTGCGCGGCGCGACACAGCTGATTTGTTTACCACATTACGAAATAATTATCTAGTGAAACATAAATATTATTGCTTATGAAGTAATAAAAGTAGTATAGATATTATAAATACATATAAAAGATTGATGTAATATATTAAGATATAAGAGATAGATAAATAGTTATAGTAATTTATAGATAAATATAAAACATAACAAATAAAAAGTATTTTAATAATAAAAGGTGTATACCACATCACTCCCCCCCGGAGACCGTCACAACGGGCGATAATAATCGGGAAATCGGACTCGGCGTCCTGACCGTGTTATTCTGGCGTCATCCTGAGCTGGGGTATTCTGCCCTATGGGGACAGGATGAGGTAAATAACTAGGATGGGATGTGGGATTGGTGTTGGGAGGGTGACCGGGAGATGTGTTGAACAATATATAGGCCGGTTTGAGGCGGTCTATTGATACTGTAACACTTTTCCCTTTGACCTGTATTTTGAAGGTCTTTTCCCCCTCGCTCCAAAACTTCGTAGGGACCTGTGTAGGGTGGCTGTAATGCCCCACGTAATGTATCGTCCCTTAAAAAGACGTGACTGGAAGAAGTCAATTCTTTGTAAACAAAGATTTTGTTTTGTTGTGATGTGCTGCTGGTGCTGGTTGTAGCTTTGATGCGAATTGGTGAAGACGAGTGGTGAAGTCCGAAATGTCGGTGGAGTGAGCACTTGTTGTCTGGAAAAATTCACCAGGCAACCGCAATGGCTCGCCATACACCAACTCGGCAGAAGACGATTGGAGGTCTTCTTTAAATGCACTCCTAATTCCTAACAGCACCAAAGGTAATGTGTCTACCCAGTTGCAATCAGCGTGGCACATTATGGCAGCTTTCAATTGGCGGTGGAATCGTTCCACTAGCCCGTTACAAGCTGGGTGATACGCGGTTGTCCTGCGATGTTTGAATCCGATCATTTTTCCAAGATATTGGAAAAGTGACGATTCAAACTGTCCACCGCGATCAGTGACAATATCCATTGGACATCCAAATCTGGATATCCAGGATATTAGTGCCTTCCCAACTGTTTCGGCAGTCATATCCACCATCGGCGTTACTTCAGGCCAGCGAGTGAAACGAGCCACCGCTGTAAAGCAATAGCGAAAGCCTTGTGAAATTGGTAAAGGGCCAATAATGTCCACGTGAATGAAGGCAAATCGGGCACGAGGAAGATCGAAGGTGCCTACTGGAGATGACACATGTCGATGTACCTTCGCGCGTTGACATGCTAAACATTGACGAGACCACTCGACAGTCTCTGCGCACACCGGGCCAAACAAATCGATCGGCGACTAGTTTTGCAGTCGCGTTGGAGCCTGGGTGACTGAGACTATGGAGACTGTCAAAGATTTGTCTCCTCAAGGGTTGTGTCACGAATGGTCTGGGACAAGAGGTGCTGACATCACAATAAAGTTCTGTCTGACAATTCGGAACTTTCAACTTTTTAAACCGGAGTGACGATTCTCCATTAATCAGTTGAATAAGTTCGGTGCCAGATGCTTGAGATTCTGCCAGTATATTTAAATCGACAGGCATCTGCAGCTCATCGACACGAGACAGAGGATCGGCGACAACGTTATCTTTTCCGGAGATGTGTCGGATATCCGTCGTGAACTGCGAGATAAAGTCAAGGTGGCGGTACTGCCTAGGCGAACAGTTAGCTTTCCTTTCACTGAAGGCATAACTGAGCGGCTTGTGGTCAGTAAACACCACGAAATGTCTAGCCTCCAGCATGTGACGAAAGTATTTTATGCTTTCGTAGATAGCTAAGAGCTCACGGTCGTATGGTGAGTACTTTTGCTGGGAGGGACTCAGCTTCCGTGAAAAGAACGCTAAAGGTTCCCAAGCACTTTGTTTTAGTTGCTGCAAAACTGCACCCATTGCGAGGTCAGATGCATCTGTTACCAGAGCAAGTTTGGCCTGACAATCTGGGTGTGCCAGTAGTGCAGCATTGGCAAGACTTTCTTTACACTTGCTGAAAGCCAACAAAGTATCGCCAGAAATAACAACTGGTTGAGAGCCTTCGTGCTGCCAGCCAGTAAAGCATTTAGGGGCGCTTGGACTGAAGCAAACCGAGGTACGAACCTTCTATAAAATTGAGCATACCCAAGAACCGTCGGAGATGCCGGATAGTTTTAGGAACTGGGAAATCCATTATGGCCTTGACCTTCGATTCCAAAGGTTTGGTGCCGGATGCAGATATTCGGTGACCTAAAAATGTTACCTCCGATGCACCGAAGACACACTTGGAGGTATTGACTAAGACGCCGTATTCGTTCATGCGACTGAATAGCTGATGGAGGTGTTTAATGTGCTCTGCTTCGTTTCTGGAAAAGACAAGGAAGTCATCCAAGTAGCAGAAGCAAAAGTCGAGACCTCTGGTCATCTCGTCAACAAACCTTTGGAACGTTTGGCTCGCATTTTTTAATCCAAAATTCATGAAGGAAATTCATACAGGCCAAAGGGTGTAGTGATGGCGGTTTTAGGAATGTCATCCTCAAACACAGGGATTTGGTTGTATGCCTTCGTCAAATCGATTGTGGAGAAGACTGTACAACCAGAAATGGAATGGGAGAGGTCATGTATGTGCCTAACAGGATAACGGTCTGGTATAGTCCGTGAGTTAAGCATTCGGTAATCGCCACATGGCCGCCAGCTGTTGTCCTTCTTAGGCGCCAGGTGTAAGGGTGAAGCCCAGGGGCTTTCTGAAGGACGCGCTATACCGTTAGCGATCATAAGCTCAAATTCATTTTTAGCAATTTTGAGTTTATCCGGTGCCAGTCTTCGAGGGGTACATGAGATAGGAGGGCCAGGTGTGGTCCTTATATGGTGTACCGTATTGTGCCTAGGGGACACCGGTGTACCTGAAGGTCGAGTAATTTCAGGAAACTTATTTAAAATTTCGTGATATCGCGAATCGCCTGTTGCAACCTTTACAGAACAAATATCATTATTGGCAAAAACAGCATTTGATATTAAAGTTGTAGTATTATCAATTAGGCGTTGATTGCGGCAATCTACAATTAAATTATAAAAGCTAAGAAAATCAACTCCTATTATAGGTTTAGTCACATTAGCTACTACAAATCGCCAAACAAAATTGCGTCTAAGCCCCAAATCTAATTTATATAAATCCAAATGTGTCAATAACCGAACCATTGGCAGCATTGAGTTCGAAGTTCGTCTTGGCTCGTCGTTCCCGAAACGCAGAACGAGGATAAACGCACAGGTCACTGCCAGTATCTACCAGGAACTGCATGTTGGAACTACGGTCGGTAACGAACAGGCGACCTTTGCGTGATAGGCAATCGTTTGTCGCCACTACCGACTGCCTATGGAGTTTCCCGCCTTGTTGAAGTCGCAGGGCTTTATGCATTTATGAGCTTTTGCACCAAATTTTGCATGATACCAGCATAAAGGGTACTTGCGGTAGTTGAAGTTAGAGCGGATCCTCTGCCGTGAAGTTGAGCACCGCCGAACACGTGACCTTGAACGCTCAGTGGAGCAGCAGACAGCACGGGTACGTTCCTCCAGCTTCAGGGTTAGGTGCTGCACCATCCTCTTCAGTTCTGCAATTTCGTCATCTCTGTGTACTCTACTGGAAAAGGCAGCAGCGACGTTGGCTGGTGAGGTCAACTCCTGCATTCGATCGGATAAGTCTGCTAGTTGCTCTAGGGAGTGCGTAGGCTGTGATGCTAGCACTGTCTGTATATTATTTGGAAGTCGACTGCTCCAAATAGATCTAACAAATTCCTCGGGAACCGATGGTCCAGCTAGATCAAGTAGATGCCGTAGAAACTGAGAAGGTTTTCGATCTCCCAGCTCTTCGTGCGTCAGAAGTTGCTTCACCTTCTTTTCATGCGAAGCAGAAAGTCGCCTTATAAGTTCGGTCTTAATTTTAAAATATCGATTTACTGCCGGCGGGTTAACAATAATGTCCTTCACTGATTTTGCATGCAGGATATCCAAGTTAATTACAACATTCGTGAATTTAGCGTGGTCGTCGGTTATGTTAAAGTTGTCGAACTGACCTTCTAGGAGCGCAAACCAAATTTCAGGATCGTCGGTTGAGAACGGAGGCACTTTTAAATTTGTCATCCGGGCGTCCATTTTGTCGCCTTCGTCATCTGTCGGAACGCGTGCTCGTTGCGTTCGCCGCACGGTTACGTGGGCGCTTTTACTCGGCGTTCCAACTGTTGTCGCGGATGCCCTGCTATCACTATCACTCATTTTGGTGTTCTTATCGGGGTCACCAGTTTAGTGTATGCGTGAAGGGTGTTTGGTAGATAAGAGTCAAAAGTCTAGTTACACCGAACACTATTTATTATATACACACAGAACACAATACAATGAAAGTCAGAAGGAGTGAAAGATATACGATAGTACAAGAGTGAAGCAAAATATAAAATACAGCGACAGCGTGAGACAAAAAGTAAAAGCACATAGAAATTTCTAAACAACGAAAAGCGTAAGCGCAGCGCGGAAGCAACAAGCGATAGAAACGTTATTGCGCATGTCAGGTGCCGAGAGCGACTAATCACCTGGCTCGGGCCGGCTACCTGTGGCCGCGCGCCCGACCGGTTCTTTCCGTATATAAAAAACGTTGGGTCGAGTGCGCGGCGCGACACAGCTGATTTGTTTACCACATTACGAAATAATTATCTAGTGAAACATAAATATTATTGCTTATGAAGTAATAAAAGTAGTATAGATATTATAAATACATATAAAAGATTGATGTAATATATTAAGATATAAGAGATAGATAAATAGTTATAGTAATTTATAGATAAATATAAAACATAACAAATAAAAAGTATTTTAATAATAAAAGGTGTACACCACATATATAGACTCTAACAGAAGTTTCTGTATTTTCTTACTGTAATCACATTAAAATTTAAATTCTGTAATTGCAATTATATATATGTTTGACTATATTGTTTTAAATGAATAAATAATCAACAGGGATATTTTTTTATTGTGTTTATTGTATATGATTTTTCATGTACAGAATATGTAATATATATGTGTTTTCAATATTTAGTAAGTACACGCAAGAAAATCCCTTGTGGCAAAAGGAGGTCTTTGTTCAACAGTGGACTTGTAATATTTGTGATATATTTGAAATTAATTTCCAGAAAAAATCGACAAACATATCCTTGAAAATATATTTATACCCGTTTAAAAGTGGAGATAATTTAAAAATATTCTAACATACCTGTAGGGATATTAAAGTACTCTTATCTGAGTTTGAAACGGAGCTTTGATATTAACGCACTTTTCATTATTTCGCTTACTTTACCATTAATTCTTCATTTGTACAATGTTACCGAAACTTCGAAGCACGCCAACCCTCGATATTGACTCAACATGATTGCAAGTACTCTAATCATGTGACCGCTGGAGATCAAGACTGCTGCAGCTCTTAATTGCTCTATCTATTGATGAAATTCTTTTAAACCTTACTGTAATGTTGTTAAAACCTGTAATATTTTATTTTTATAAACCTTAACATTCCATAGTTACTCCAAAACTCCAAGATTACAACAGACGTCACAGTTTACAAAAACTTTGCTTTAAAGTAAAATATTCCAGGAATTTTGGGTTTTTAGCGTAACTTTGACGTAAAGTCGTATAAGGTTGCGACAAAAATGTACCCAAATAATGTACTGAGACACACTTTTAAGTAAAATGTCCTTAAGTACGCTGAAAAATATTTTAAATATAAAATCCATGTTTACCTTCAATAAAAATGGTTAATTTTGTGAAAAGTATAGACGTTTTTTTACTTGAATTTGAGTAATTTATAAATATTGGTACCATTATTGGTATCTATGACTTAGCGCACATGTACCTTGTAGTACTTATTTGGGCAAAGTTGTATAGGTTTTGGACATTTTCTTTGACCATTGTACTGCTTGCTAGACATAAATCTATCATATATTTTACTAATGATGTACTTTTGACATGTTTTTGAATTTGGTAACATGCAAAATTTAAAAGCATATTTTTAATTTAAATTGTGAATAACGGTCGATGATTTACAATTTTACGCCGATAAGACCATTCATGCAATCATTTTTCTAGCATTTCTGCCTCTTATGTTAAAAAAATATCTTCACACAATTCCCAATACAGGGGTAGACAGAGGTTTAGTCTAGACAATTAAATCCCTTCGACTCACCTTCCACCGAAGTCATTTTTCGGGACAACGTGACAGGTGATGAGCCCGTCGCCGTCTTTATGTCCAAGACAACGATGTAATCATACATAGTTTTTTTTCAAAACCGATTAGTACGAGCCGCAACCGAACTATTGTCTTCTGACTCGAAAATCTGATCACCAACCAGGCTATCGTAACTTGTAATAATCTAATAATTCTCTATAATAATCTCATATTGAACATGAGGATAAGATCATTTTTTTTTTGATTTTCACACCTTTTTTTTTTATAACCGTGGAGGAAAATGCTTTAAGCACGAACGTTTCCTGACCGGGAGGCCACCGAAACGAACAGTGTCGGACTCGGATCTCAGAAGGAGAAACATACCGACTAAAAACCATCCACGGGATGCTGTTGGCCCGGAGGCCTTTACAGCGTCATCTGAGGAGACCTGCGAGAACGAAGGCCCGCAGGTAAAAAGAAGAAAAGAGACAACGTCGTGACGCACTCGAACCCTGTAACGAAGCGAAGACCTTCGACATACGGGAGAGGGGGAGGGTGAGAGACCCCGGGGCCACTCGTGTTGGGAGAGGGTCGTATTTCGGACGGTTACCCGAGACAATCTCGTGTGAACCGTGAAACATGGGACCGCGATTCTGACTACGAACTGTGTGTAGTGTACCTACTGCGTTCGTGTGCTGTTGAGATTACGGGGCCGCGGCCCCGAATCTTTTGTTTGATTTTGTGATGACGTCGTCGTCATCAATCAAGACGTGTTTTGGCCGTCTTGTGTTGGGTTCCGGGGAGAACTCTTCCTAGAGAAGAGTACGGCCTGGCTTTTTTCAGGGTTCACATCAATTCTCCAGGTCCTAAACGAGTGGCTTAGCACACTGATCGCGTTCCGGAGACGGACGTAGATCCTGCATTCACTCGAATCGGTGGTGAAGAGCGTGGTGTCGTCGGCGAATAATGCCAACTCCACTCCAGCCGTCTTTGGGATATCGCTGGTGTATAGCGAGTATAGGGTCGGGGAGAGAACCGAACCCTGCGGAACACCAGCCCTTATGGGTCTGCTGTCGGACAGGACCCCCTCCACTTTGCGGTGCGATTTGACAAGTAGTCTTGTATGATGTGTACAAGTCTGTCTGGCACTTTTTGAGCATACAGCTTATAAATTAAGCCGTTGTGCCAAACTTTGTCAAATGCCTTCGCGACATCAAAGAATAGGGCCCCCACCATTGAGATGGCTTTGGGTCGGTTGAGGTTCTCGAGTATGTGCTCCGTGAGGCGGTGCACTTGCTGAGTACAAGAGTGTTTGGCTCGAAAACCAAACTGCTCGTCGGGAATTATGTTGAGAGAATTGACGCAGTCATTCAGTCTAGCGATGATGACGCGTTCATAGACTTTCCCCAGGGAACTGAGGAGGCTAATGTGCCGGTAACTCGAGGCCTGGTTTTTAGGCTTTCCAGGTTTGTGGATGCCAATAACGTGAGCCTCCTTCCAGGCGTCCGGGAAGGAGCTACTGGAAAGGAGGGCGTTGAAGATTGCTACTAAGAGCAAGAGAAGGGCGTTTGGGAGGGCCTTGAGGAGCTTGTTGGAGATACCATCAGCTCCTGGAGCTTTTTTGGTCTTGAGGTTCCGGACTATACCTCGAACCTCCTCCAACGTGGTAGGTGGCAGCGGATCACCCGTCGGCGGCAGGGCGGCTCTACGGGCTACTTCAGCGTCCACCTTCTGAAGGTGAACCGGATCTGTTGGCTGGGAGCTGGGAGAGCATTGAAGCTCTAGGCTGTCGGCTAAGCAATCGGCCTTTTCCCTATCCTCAAAAGCTACGGTGAGACCGTCGGAGCTGATCAGGGGCGGCATCGACGAGACAGTTTCTGACTTCAGAGCCCTCGCCAGTTGCCAATAGGCACTGTGTGTTGGCGAGATATCCTGAGTTCAGCCATGCGCTCCTTGACATCCCTCTGGAGGCGGCGCATCCTGACTCGATTGTCGTCAGACCTGTGTCGATCGTATGCTCTCGTAGCAGCATTTTTTTCTCTCAGCAGCCGTCTAATATCCTCCGGCAGCTCATAGCGGCGATCGTTCGCCACCTTGACCTGCCTAGAGGATGCTTCGACGGCGGCCTTTAAATGAGAGGTGAGGTGGTCTACAGCAGCAAAGGCCATTTCCTTTGAGGAGGTGGCATCTGGGATGCTGTCTAACTCTGGGGTGTTCGTATTCTCTAGATAAATCTCGAGCTTACGCCAGTCCGTCAGGGTTTTGGTCAGAGGAACCTCCGCCCGGGGCTGACCCAGCACCATGGTTACCGGACGATGATCAGAGTTTAACTCGTGTTGCACTTCTATAGATCGCAACGGTAAGGTTCTTTAGAATTGCAATATCTAATATGTCCGAGGTATTGTTTCGAATCGGGTCTATCCTAGTAGGTTCTAGGGGGGCGATAATATCGAACATTGTATTGCTACTTAGGTTTACCTTAAGTAGCGCGCGTCCATTCATGTTAATAACAGAGCTATTCCAAGCAGAGTGCTTGGAGTTTAAGTCGCCCGCAATTATCACCGAGTCGCTTATTTTAAGCAGTGCCTCGATGTCGCTCTCTAATAATCTTAACTGCGGTCGTAGATAAGCAGATATCACTGTGATAGGCTGATGGCCTGTCAGAGCGATTCTACAAGCCGAAGCTTCGATATTTACTAAGGTAGGTACATCAATCGCCACACAGTGCAATGATGCCTTATAGTAGATAAGCGTACCGCCTCCGCGGGTGAGTCGGTCGTTACGCACTAATCGGTAATTTGCTATTCTTGGATCGCGCATTCTACTAGTGAGTCGCGTCTCCTGTATAAGGAGGATGTCTAATTGGTGGACGGTGAGAAATTCTCTCACTTCGTCCAATTGTTTTTTAAAGCCGTTTGCATTGAAGATTTTCACACCATTTAGAGAATTGCAATTTATAATGAATTATCATCTTGTAATTAAGAGCTGGCACAAATTACTGGCAACAGTCACAAAAATACACGTGTGATTTATTTTGTCAATGTTAATAACATATTCATAATTTAACATATTCCTTATTTAAATAAAATAGATAAGTCTGTGCGTTAAATTATTAAAACTTTCGTGCGACATTATTAATCAAATAATTAAAAACATACTTAGGCACTTACACCGATTATTATAACGTGAGCTTAGCCGTTTTTTATTATTTGATTAAGTCTTTGCGTTTTTGTAAACTAATCCTGTTTCATGAGCCCGAAACTCTTTTAGATGTTGCAGCAATACAGGATGGCATTGCAGAATTTAGCAGAACATTACTCGTCTACTTACCGCAAAATAAATAAAGCTAACTAAACGTCTTGTAGCTTACACTGAACTTTCTACCTAGTATTTATATATCGATAAGTATTTACACATATTTTAACTCTTAGCCTAATTTTACAAAGTTGACCCTATCGTATAAAAGTATTTTGGCAGTGAATAGGTTAATTTATATGAGAAAGTTCTAAACTTTTCAAATAATGTCCCCATCATTTCTTGGAATTGCAAAGGTTGGACACATATTAGAAAAGTTTGAAAGCAAATCTTAATGTAGGCCTATTATTTTGAAACATGACATAACTTGTCACTGATATAAACATTTGTTTTAAAATTAGGGTTTGATACACTATATCTACTTCAGTTTTTAAATCGAATAATAGATGTAGGAAGACCCATCTCGAATACCTATTGCCAAATCTAACTTACTAGAAATGATATTGTTATTACGAGTATCAGTAATTTAAAAACAGAAGAGAAAAAATTTTTATTAAAATTAACAATTATTCATAACATTCTGCTTAGTATAAAAAGTAATCAGGAAGCTCGCTAGTCTCAATGCGCCGTCGATGATTGATGATAATGGAATCTTTATGCATCGTTAGACACGTACGTTAAAAACACTGTTAGCTTCAACCCACGGTTTAAATTACTTCTTAATTTTAAATAGCAATATTATTGCGCTTATATTAAATTGTTTCAGGTACTGAAAGAATTATTTGGTACTTTCTAAGGCCGGCAACGCATCTGCTACGCCTCTGGTATTGCGGGTGTTCATGGGCGGCGGTAATGACTTAACACCACGTGAGCCACCTGCTCGTTTGCCTCCCTTTTCCATAAAAAAAATTAATAAGTACCACTGAGGTCAATTCCAAGTGTATGCAATTACAAATACTTCAGACTGCATTAATGGTGATTTTTTTTTACTTATTGCACTGATATTTTAACGCACATAGTTTTCATTTCGTTTTCGACAATTTACTACGTAATTTATTACATGGAGAGCCTATATCTATAACGGCTAATGATTAGTTTACCTTCAGAGATGAATAGTATGCATTTTTACACTGTTTCCAATACTGAAAACTTTTCACGATTGAAAAACATTACAAAGAGCAAAATAATAAATTGCACACTTTTATGAAAAACTCAGTGGTACGACCTTGGGATCGAAATCGGGTCTCTTGAAGCGAATTCAGATCCCCCAACCATTCGACTATAGTGACTGTTTAACTTTAACGTAGAATTTAATGTATAAAAAATATGTATAAAAAAAGTAAAATTTGTTGCACACTTCACTTTATTAAATTACTTTTATATAATAAAAGTAATTTAATAAAGTTATTAAAAAAATAAAACCGACCGGTTTCGCCGTACGGCATCGTCAGGGTATTGAATCAGTGTACAAGTGTGCAGCAATGATTTTTAATATCATACAATTTCACCAAAGGACAACAATCGCATGTAATAATATAAATTAATTAACCATAAAACAACTACTGTTTTCAAAATAATGTCTTTTTTTATGATGAAATTATTACAATCCCTGCACGGGTCCATCCAAAATAAATTATGGAGTTCATTGTGATTTTTTTTAATATGTTTAGGTAATTAATTGAGGATTATTTAAGTAAACCTATAAATCAAATTTCATTGTCAATTGAATTAGTAGTCGAAAGGTTTTACCTGTCTAGTTAAATCAGATAATTTTTTATTAAATGTTTCTCAGGTTTTAAATTATATTTATTTTTAATCTTTCTGTTTATGTTATTAAATAAAATTTATGCCTTAAAAATACAGTATGGCATACATAGTTAAAATAAAATAAACGAAAAAAACTGCCTTTAAAATACACAATGTAGTCTGGTGTTGGCCTTTGCAGACTTTGTAATAATTTAATTATAAAGACGAGCCTAAATTTTGAAAACGTCAATCGTTTACTTTATAATTAATTAATATTATACATTAAATTTCACGTTAAAATTAAGGAGTCTTAATAGCAGAGTGGATGGGGGATCGGAATTCGAGTAACAGTAGCGAGTGCGATCCCTAGGTGTTTTAAAACGTCTGTCCCCAAAATATCTTCGTGGAAGGTGGGTCGAAGGACTTAATTGTCTAGACTAGACCTCTGTCTACCCCTGTATTAGCAATTGCGTGAAGATATTTATTTATAAAACTTCTGTACTAAGTATACTTATATACGAGTCGATAGACGATGTATAAGGTCTTAAGATCTTCTAGAGCAGTTTTTAATTCATATGTATTTTATTCTTGTTACACCTGTTATGAAATTAAAACACTCACTAATCTGTTCTTTGATATCAAATGAAACCAAATTGTTTATTTATCGACAAAATAATGTACACTCGTTTATGGATAGTCATTTTTAATCTACCACCGTTTCGTAGTGAGGTTCCTCTAACGGAGAAGAAACAGGCGAAAGAAACTCCGTAGGTATCCTATAAAATAAAATAAATATCTTCACGCAATTACCAATACAGGGGTAGACAGAAGTCTAGTCTAGATAATTAATTACATTTGACCCACCTTCTACCGAAGATATTTTCGGGACTACGTGACTGGTGGTGAGCCCGACGCCGTCTTTATGTCCAAGCCAACGATATAATCCGTGCAAAAGCTTTTGAAAAACCATTGGTACGAGCCTGCCACCTGGGATTCGAACTCGGGCCTCTTGTCTCGTAATTCCGACCACTCCGCTATCGTGACATTTAAAGTTTTTTCCTAACGCAGTAAAAATAATATTAGGAAGATAAAAAGCGGATTAAAATTATTTTTCCTAAAAATAAATACCACCCTAATTCAAAGGTGAAAATGTAATAATTTTTTACAAAATCAAAAAATCCTTGGGCTTTATTCAGAGCATCAACCCGAGAAAAATTAATTTTTAAACGGGATCAAACGGTATTTTGTCGGTTTAATTATTTGGAATCGGCTCTCGAAATTGATTAATTGCTTTCGATTCCCGGTCTGTATCGTTGCGGCGAGAAAATTTATTGGTTAGCTGTCGTTTCACCTTGTTGCTTATGAAAAAATATTTATGTTATCTAAAAAATATTTAGTCTACTGTTACATTCGTTACGATTCCTTAACCAAATATATATACAAAATAGTACACATGACGTAATATCACGCTAATATTTATTTTTTTATCTCTCTGTTAGCTTACAGTCGACACAGGATAACGGCTTAAAATTGCGAACGCTACCGACATAGACAAATAAGTGTACGAATAAGTTATAGCAATAAACTTAACAGAGAATTTAACCATCCCATTGTTACTTTGTACGTATATATTTATTTCATATGTATTTGTATTTAAGTATGTAGTATATACATTTTATAACTTGTTTTTTTTCATTTATTTTATTTAATATAATTTTTATTTGTTCTTTTGTAACCGCCTTCTTTGTTATCCGACTGCCTTAAGATTGACTAGCAGAGAATGCTTTTAGCATTAAGTCCGCGTTTGTTCCTACATATATATTAAAGTGCTTTAAGAGTAAATAAATAAATACTTCCATAGTTACCTAAATTTAGCTATAGATGCATTCATTCATGGAGATTCTATCACACAGAGTAATACCGAAATAGCCCTTTCCTTAGCACGATAAGCAACATTTATACAACAATCATTCGGCTTGCAGTGAAAAACTACAACATCGTCGTAATTAATCATTTGCTATAAATCATTGGAAATATTTTATAGATTATTTTTGAGTGGGGACTTTAGTTTTACAAACAAAAGTTATTTATATAAGTACCAAAAGTCACGATAGCCGAGTTGTTGGGTGGCCGGAATTTCGAGTCGAGAGACCTGAGTTCGATCCCCAGGTTGCAGTACCAATGAGTTTTTCAGAAACTTATGTACGAATATCGTTGGCTTGGACATAAAGGCGGCGACAGGCTCACCACCTGTCACGTTGTCCCGAAAATATCTTCGGTGGAAGGTGGGTCAAAGGGACTTAATTGTCTAGACTTGACCTCTGTCTACCCCTGTATTGGGAATTGCGTGAAGATATATTTTTTTTTTTAAAAAGAATGGTGAATGCTAGAAATCCAACATTCAATAATTGTACGTTTAGAATAAACGTACAATAATTGTACATTTATTCTAAACGTACAATTATTGAATTTTATAGTATAAGAAAAAGTCACGATAGCCGAGTAGTTCGGTGGTCGGAATTTCGAGTCGCGAGACCCGAGTTCGACCTCCAGGTGGCAGGCTCGTACCAATGGGTTTTTCAAAAACTTATGTACGAATTATATCGTTGGCTTGGACATAAAGACCGCGACGGGCTCACCACCTGTCACGTTGTCCCGAAATTATCTTCGGTGGGTCGAAGGGACTTAATTGTCTAGACTTGACCTCTGTCTACCCCTGTATTGGGAATTGCGTGAAGATATATTTTTTTTTTTAAAAGAATGGTGAATGCTAGAAATCCAACATTCAATAATTGTACGTTTAGAATAAACGTACAATAATTGTACATTTATTCTAAACGTACAATTATTGAATTTTATAGTATAAGAAAAAGTCACGATAGCCGAGTAGTTCGGTGGTCGGAATTTCGAGTCGCGAGACCCGAGTTCGACCTCCAGGTGGCAGGCTCGTACCAATGGGTTTTTCAAAAACTTATGTACGAATTATATCGTTGGCTTGGACATAAAGACCGCGACGGGCTCACCACCTGTCACGTTGTCCCGAAATTATCTTCGGTGGGTCGAAGGGACTTAATTGTCTAGACCAGACCTCGGTCTACACCTGTATTGGGAATTGTGTGAAGATATTTATTTATTTGTTTTATTTCATAAAAATTTATAAATCAACCATGAATTAAAAACCGGCAGACTCAAAGCCACCAAACCATAATATTAGGAATATAAGTATACAAAGCGAGGACATTGGGCGCAAATATTATTTTTATTATACTGCATCTGACAGCAATATACAATTTATTGCCTCGAATTTTAAGGTTGGAAGGTGTGTCATTGTCAAATAAATAATTGTTTTATAACATAAATAAGTACTTGTCTGATACACCATTATCTGAGAGCTACACCAATGACATGCCGCCTACGTCTAACCTTGATATTTAAGCTCTAAATAAATGTTATTGACTCAACTTCCCAGAGGCTTGTAAAAAGTTTTAATGGAAGCTCGTTTTAATATAGCCAATCTTCTCAGTGAACGCTCTGATGTATGAAAATATAGCAATCACTCGCTCGACCGTGACTGGTTTCTTCGGCACTCTGACGTGAAATCCTATGCTTCTTGTTGTGCAGAACTTGTTTAACAGTTGAAGCTCGGTGGTCAAATGATTACTATCACAGATTCCTCGTGCTCCTGGTTTAAAAATGCAGTTATTTTATTTCCAGTTAAGATTATGAAAATGTCATCTAAGTACCGCTTGTAGAACTTTGGGTGTACAGAAGCAGTATGGAGAGTTTCTCCTCAAAGTCCTATGAATATATCATCGACAATGGGAGATACAGGTAAGCCCATCGCTACTCCATCTAATTTTTATATAAAACTCTTCCTTTCACAACTAATAACCGAAAGTTAAGCAGTGTTTCAGTAAATTTGCATATTCAAGTGGCATTTACGTTCACTTTTAGTTTTCTAGATACAATTAAGATGCAGTCTTCACATGTAAATTGCGACTGAACATCAGAACTAACCATAATTTAATTGTCAGTAGGACATAGATCTTTCATCTCGCTAAAAAATGATGAAATACACTAAGTATTGCTGTAGTGTGTGTTATTATTATTTAATGTTAGGATGTAGTGGAGCATTAGTGTATTTTTGGTAAATTATACAACTTCGGTGATTATGCACATGTAAGTATTAATGATTTAATAAAAAAACGCGATTCAAAAGCTTCATAAAAATGTTTAGTGTTCGCGTAAATACGAGACTTCATTATTATGTATATGCATATCTATATGTAATACACTTTGTCAAGAATATTTCAATTTCGCTTACTGTCTTAATAGTTTATTGTGAGAATTTTTGTAATCATTCATTCATAAAAAAATAAAGAGTAACATAAATTGTCATACCTATAATATATTTTACATAATGCGGCCAGCATTGGCCTTAATATAATGAATGTAATCCAATATCAAATCAAATAATTTATTTATCGAAATAAGAATACACATTCGTTTATCGATAGTTATTTTTCAATCTACCATCGTTTCGTAATGAGGTTCCTCTAACGGAGAAGAAACAGGCGAAAAAACTCCGTAGGTATCCTCTTTTTTTCTAGAAATAGCACGGGAGCAATCACCACATTCCAAGGGGTTACTGTCAATAATATATTCATTTATATAGTAACCTTTCTTATAAAGTTTTTCAATAATATATTTCTTTTTTATCTTATCTTCACGCACAATCCCTGACGGGGTAGCCAGAGAAAACAGATCGCCAAGTGTCACGACCGCGCTTTTCTTCAGATTCGCTTTCTTCTTTCGCTTCTTTCAGATTCATCATCTTCTTCATACATGCACGTCTAGGTATCCGAGTACTCTTGACCCTCCCCTCTTCGAACAATTTGCTCACATGGTCTTCGAAAGTTAGTCTCAGTCTACCTAGGCCCCTTTTAATATTAACTTTTGCTCTATATATTTTCTTCACCGTTCGGTCTTCACTCATTTACTCAACGTGCCCAAACCATCCAAGCACGCCTTCAAAAATTTTTGTGATAAGATCATATTTCAAAACTGCCATATTGCGAATTTCTTCCTTTCGCTTTCGGTCGGCCATGGTACATTTTACGAAGAGATCACATCTCCACTGCATTCAACCTGCTTTTATGCTTCTTCTGGCATACCCAGGTTTCGCTGCCATATAACAAAGCCGGTACCAACACTGCGTTATGTATTGCAAGGCGTCCACTTTTCACTACGCCTTGCGTTTTGACTAACGCAGTCAGGGCAACATTGACTTAGTTCCCTGCTGCGACACGCCTGTCCACATCTAAATCACATCTTCCATCCCGGCTAAACGCACTCTCCAAGTATACATTTTCATTCACTTGTTGTAGACATTCTTGATTTACCCATATTTCACAATTCGTTCTCTCTTCGTCCCTTTATATATTTTATAATATATTTCTTAAACCTGTTAATAGGCTAGCATTTCAAAATATATATTGCAAAATATTTTCTTTATAAAATAATTAACTAAAATGCCCTAAATTTGTAAGAAGCATAAGGTATGCAAGGATCGTGACACTTAGCGATGTGTTCTCTCTAGTTACCCCGTCAGGTAATATACGTGGAGAATTAAAAAAAAATCACTCAAAAATGGCTAAAGAGATTTTGTGGAAATTTGGCAGTTTGATGGATAAGGACCGAATACATAGTTAAAAACTCTTTACACGACGTTGACCAAATCCTAAGTAGTTTATTAAAAATTAAAAGTTTTACATGAAATTATTGTCTACATAAGTACTTAAACCGAACACAATCTATGTTATAATTTTTTTTTTTTTTTTCTTTTATTGTCAACAATATAGCTCAGTTTTAAACAATACTATTACAATTATAAACATTGCATATAAAATTACATTATTTAATTTCAGCAATTCTCAAAAATTCTCACTTTCAAAGTACGTCGGACACCAAATAATTAATACTGCGAATTGGTTATTGGTACATCAGCCGCAATCAATTTTTATCCAATGAATGTCTATTATTCAATTGTATAGTATACCCGAAGTCATTCGTTTGTATTTATCAGCAGGAAAACCGATAACCCTCATTCCGCTCAGTGTGACGCAATGCAGAGATTAAAGGATTATACGCGTACTATCATGGCTGTTGGTATGAAGCTGATTGAATCTGAAACGTCCACTTTATTATAATTTTGACATCCACATAAACCTAATATTTGTGTAAGGAAATTAACATGAGTGCGGTTTCAGTCCCGTATTTATTTTTAATTAAATATTTTTGAAAGATAATTAGTATGAATGATGGCGCAAAAGTTATCACCATATAGAAATATCATTATATAGAGGAAAACTTTAACCAATAACTATCGAAAAAAGTGACCGTGGTACGTTCAGTGGAACAAAATAAAAATAAACTATGACTGTTTCCCAGGGTACAGGGAAAAATCTTTTCATTTTGTGGAAAGCAGGCCATTTTGCACTTTGTAAAACGTAACTATTATAGTAATATTTTGTAATTTAGATTATTTAGGAATAAAAATACCACTGTTATGGAACATATTGATTTTTTCTCTATTTTTTCATGCACACATACCTTGAGCCAAGTTGTATAAAATATTGTTAAATAAATATTTTGTAAATAAAATTTTAATACACATGATTCGTGTAACATGTAAGAATGTAAATGCGTCTGCATTTATACTAAATCAAAGAAAATATCTTCGCACTATTCCCATAATAAAGTCCTTTCAACCCACCTATCACCGAAGACATTTTTGGGGCAACATTACAGATGGTGAGCCTGACACCACCTTTATGTCCAAGCTAACGATGTAAATTGTACCAAAGTTTTTGAAAAAACTCATTAGTACGAGCCTACCATCTGGGCATTGAACTCGGATCTTTTGACTCATTATTTAGACTATTATTTTACTATCATTTTTACCTGATCTGGAGAATAAAACACAATTTGATGATATGACATCGGTTCCGATGTCATCACGCATAATTATATTGATTTATATCGAGTCTCCCCAAAAAATTGTGTACTACAAACGAGAACAAAAATGTAAGGTTCAGATAAATACAACAAAGCATGACAGGGTCTTTTATGTTTTACATAACATACAATGAAAAGTGCGTAAATCCTCAGTGTTGTCAGAGATTGATGGCAATGCTAAATCGATACCTCATTAGATTCGTGACTTTACACAAAAAGTGTTTTTAATAATGCTAAACTTGAACAGTGTTCTTGTCGTTTGAACCTTGTAGCTGCTTCCGAGTTTCAGTTGTAAATCATTATATCTTTTTATTTTTTCGTATTTTTAGTTGTACTTACTAAGTCGTTTCATCAGACTAGTCTTTTCTATCGTCTTTTAAGTTTTTCTTTTTTAATTTAATGGAAAACGTAATACAATAACTAGTCAATATGAGTCACCACACATGTGATCGCAAAATTTCGCTTCTGCCGCGACTTAACTAAAGCTTATTATTACTAAGTTACAAAATAATAATGATATTGCCTACGTCTTCTTTCTGGTTGGTTCTTATTTATTCATTGTATTTATTACTTTGGTAAATATTAACTTCATATATGAGTATTTTATGGTATCCTATTTAATATGTTGTATTTCATATCTATGTATGTATTACACTACTAGATGAAGTTTCGAGGTGAGATACGATGTAATCGCAGAACAGACGATGCTGACGGATCTCTTCCCTACTGAGGTCAATTATACAGGGCTTTTAAGATCATGTTACCACAAGCCCGAGTAAATAGTACCCAATCAAATGTCTAACCACATCATCTTAAATATCTATTCTGAGCGCAAGAATCAGCCGAAATTTTCGCATGATTATTGGCAAAACGCAACCGTCGAAAATTTCTCTGCCGCCAGGATATACTGAAAAGCCTTTGACTTGGTGCCCCTTACATGGCTTATGAGAGACCTCATAGTTGACTGACGTACTGAAGTACAAGGTAATACTGTAAAATCTAAGAGCGGATAATAGCTAAGAAATACCGGATAAGGATACGAAAGCACAAATACCCCATATTTATGCAAATGTTTGAGCCCTACATGGTGCCTCTTTGAGCATAATAGTGGAAAGATTGGGAAAGGACATTTTCTACATGTATGATCTCTAATTGTTCTTCTTCAACCGCTCCAAATAGAAAAATGGCTTAAAACCACTTGTGGGCAATCCTGTCATAAAGAGATCTGGAAAGGGATAAGAGTGCGGTCCATAATGTTCACAGGAGATAAGGTTTCTTCGAGCAACATATTAGCTCTTTACATAGAGCTCTTTCTTTAGCTGATATCTTAAGCTATTTGGATTTCTTAAGCGAGACTATGAGGCTAGAATAAAAAAGTCAAAACAAACAACTGAGAGTTTTTTCAAAATTAGCCACCGCCGTGTTATTATAATTTTTATCTACAACCTTTTTATGTCAACCGTTAGAACTGTTTGGGTTAAGTGTTAGTAAGCAAATACATAAAACAACAATTTTTTTAGACACATAAAAACCTTGGTAGAAAAAAAATACCTAGTAAAATATACTATCACGGCAGGTTTTCAAAAACTCATAGGGGCTCATACAATACATAAGAATTGTTTGTTATATAAAACTATTTTACGTCTGTAGGAATATACTACATTATATATAATGAGATTGATTAAAAAATAAAGGCAAGACGTTTGAAACTCTAAGGAATAGCACGGACAATCTCTTAATTTGGTTAATTGGTAGTTAGGGTCGAGAGATTTGAGATGTTCTTGAAAGATCACGAATGTCTTTATCCAATTTATTTAACGATGCTGGCGCTCTCATTATAGATTTAAGTGGACAACGTCGAATACTCCTGCTTAGCATATATTCTTAAAATCTTATTTACGTTTAATACTGATTTATTAAAAAAAGGAAAAAAAGAAAGAAAGAAACATTTATTGCACATATTACACCACGAATATGATAAATTAAAGAGAAAATTAACGATGAAACAAAAATTTAAAAAGAGACGAAATTAAACTAATGACAATCTTCTTCTTCTTCTTCTTTACAGCCTATCAAGACTACCTACTGAACATTTCCCAAAGCTTTTTCACAACGACCGGTCCCCCGACAGCATCCATCGACTTCCTGCAACATTATACAAGTCCTCACTCCATGTCGTGGGCGGTCGTACTACACTGCGTTTGCCTATACGAGGTTGCCACTCGAGAACCTTTTTCCCTAACGGTTGTCAGTTCGTCCCGTCCCGTGCATCCCGTTTCGTAATGAGATTCCTCTAACGGAGAAGAAACAGGCGAAAGACACTCCGTAGGTATCCTCTTTTTTGGTCAATATTTTTTTTACAATATAATGTATTATACAATGTGATATGATATTTTCTAGAAATAGCTTGGGACCGATCACCGCATTCCCAAGGTTTACTGTCATTAATATATTTATTTATATTATAATAACCCTTCTTATAAAGTTTTTCTTTAGTTAATTTCTTAAACCTGTTAATAGACAGGCTTTGCACATTTACTGGGATTTAGTTGTAGAAGCGTATACACCACTCTATGAACGAGTTACTTTCTCTATGGAGTCTAGTAATCGCTGTTACAAGCTTGTGTTTGTTCCTAGTATTTACATTATGCACATCAGAATTCTTGCTCAAAGTTTTAATGTTTTTATGCACATACATTAAATTTTCATAAATATATTGAGAGGCCAGTGTAAAATATGAATTTCTTTAAATTTCTTTCTAAGAGATGCTCTAGAATTTAGACAATATATAGCTTGAATGGCCCTCTTTTGTAAAACAAATACTGTTCCTATGTCAGCTGCATGACCCCATAGCAGAATACCATATGACATTATGCAATGGAAGTAACTAACTAAAAAAAAATCGGTTTTCAACTTAGTCATTTGGCACTTTCCGATGAGATAGACAGATCTAGAATTAAGGCAGATCAGAATTAATTTAACAAAGCTTTAATACTTTACTGATCCATTTTTATAGTAATATTTGTTTAGCCTGATATGAGTTCTTTTAGATAAATAAACAACTTTTTAGTTTTGAACTCAAACCATGAAACATAAAATATATTATAGTTTAACATTGTATTATATTATTTCATAAAATTATTTAGTATAGCGAAAACAAAAATATATTTTAGAAATTCATTATTATCATTAAAATAAAGTCCTAAATTTATTTATAATTCGATTTTTAAATGTTAATTGAAAAAGTTGACTAAATCAACCCAATTTATAAACAATTAAAGGTATGTGGTTTGGAAAATATTTAATAAATCATGTAAAGGGAAAGGTACTGGTCGTAAATAAAGTGATGAAATATTGCCCGTAGAGGTCGAATGCAATTTAAAAGCTAGCCTATCTCAAACGCTGGAAAGATCGTGGGTCGTTCGGAAATTACCTACAACAAGTTATTGTGTCATGATTTGTAGAGCCCTTGGGTTATTTTTGATTCAAGACATGTTTAACGGCTACCACACAAGGTAACATGTTAAAACAAAACATTAAAGCCATAACATTAAATCATACAATTTACGAGTACATCCTATAAAGTTTCATGCATTTCGTTTAATAAAACGATTTTTATACTGCGTAGTGGCGGTGAACTGAATTATATTGAACTTGATTTTTATATTAAAACTAGGTGTTTTATTTTATTCTTAAACACATATCGGCACATAAAACTCCGCTGCAGCTAATATGCCTCTTCCATATGTGAGGGTTTACCATAATCGCCATGCTAGGCAAGCAGATTGGCGATTACAATACACGTTGTATTTTAACGCTACATCGAGGCGCTACCGGTCTGCGGAATATTAAAGAAGGTATTTTAAATTTTTTTATCATGTATGTACATACAATTAATGTATCACTTTTATAAATAATTTGGGTAAAGAATATAGTCCGAGAATTTGGATATACCTAAATATTCGAATGGACATTCGAATGTTGTATTTACTGTAGATGTTACAGTTTAGGTTATGGCTGGCATAAATGACTAAGAGCGTTGTTCGCAGTATTTGTACTTATGACTTATGTTTAATGTCAGCACATGTTGTATCGTGGATAGATGCCAAGTCATATCTAAATACTTGCATATATTACAGGCATTGCGTTCATTGTCTGCTAAATAACATTTCATACTTGTTCTTGCTTGCTTAAATACTCACTATGTATATCTTTCTTTATCTTTCTTCTTTCTATGTATATACACAGTCAGGTCATAAGTATTGTCACTCAGTAAAAACTTTTCTTTTAGAATGCTAGCCACAAAAAAGTTTATTCATTTCGAATTTCGAATTGTTCTTGAAAATAAAACTGTATACTTTTTAGAATTTTAGTAATTTTTAAATATAGAGTGGACGCTTAAAGAAGACCGTGTTTCAGTTATTGCGTAGCATCGTTGCGGTTACGCGCCAATTCTAATTTTTGACATACTGAAAAATTTGAATATAACCAAAAGTTTCGTTTATCGTACCATCAAACGATAAAATGAAGACTCTAGTGTAGATGACAGGTCAAGAAGTGGTCACCCTTGGTCTGTTAGGACTCCAGCAGTGATAAAAGCTGTGAAGGCGCGAATTCAAAGAAATCCCAAACGTAAGCAGAAACTGTTGGCCCTTCAGATGGGGTTAAGCAGAACCACAGACAAAAGGGTGTTAAATAAAGACTTAGGGCTTCGGGCATATCGAAGAAAAACAAGACATCGTTTGAATGCTCGTCTAATGGACCTGAGACTGAAGAGATCCCGGGCTTTGTTGAAGCGGTATGCGGGAAAAAAATATTGGGAAATTCTTTTTTCGGATGAAAAAATTTTCAACATAGAAGAGAGCTACATCAAACAAAATGATAAGGTAGGGTACAAAATGGTAAGGTACGCCGCATATTGGCAGGCCACGGGAACGCTTTCGCACATATTCGCGACCTCATCCTCGCTGGCGCCCATGTCAGCTCCTCCTCCTCTAAAAGGATACAACCTCTTAGCTAGACGCGCCGGAACACTGCCGCGTCTAGCTCCTTGGTTGTCTCTGATGGTTCAATAAACACTACATCATCAGCAAAGACAACTCACTTTTATGTCACCAATTTCATACCCAAATAACTAACTTTCTGCTTTTGTAAATAGTTATCGAGATACTATATCTAACCTCACTACCTTACTACTTTATCAAATGCCTCCTCGAGATCCACAAAAGCACAGAAAATCTTCAAGTTAACAGCCAGAAGTTTTTCCATGATCATGCAAAGAGAAAACACTTGATCAATGCATGCTCTTCTTCTTTTTAAATGTATTTTTTTCTATACTGCAAACGTTAGACGTAATTTGGGCGAAGACCCTAAATTATTTCCAAAACTCTATAGACATAGGAAGGCAAATAAGAAATTTTCACTAGTATTCGTTAGTCATGCTTCCTATTTTGACTGAAATAAAAATAGAAATCTATTAATTTAAATACTTTCATGGAAAAGGTGAAATTTTAAAGTATGCGATCCAGTAAAACTTAAATAAGAATGAAATATTTCCCAAGCTTAAGAAAATTCCATTTTACAAGAATAGGAGAATTACGTTTATTTCTCTCTAGCTTCGATTTCCATACCATTAAGAAATTGTATTGAAATTCACCCACCTGTTTTCTTTCATTTACATAATTTGACGTATGATATACGCTGGTTCTTATTGTTTCCTTATTTTAATATTAAGATCTCAGATTACAGTTTTGGTTTATATTCCTTCCATCAAAAAAGAAAGCCTTTACAACAAAGAATTAAAATTGTTTCTTTTTTTTATTATATTAGCAATATAACAAAAAAGAAACATTGAATTAATTTTGTTATATAAGCAATTTCGCAAGTAATTAATTACACTTAGGCACAGCAGGTCTAGAAAATTTTTAGTCCTTTCGACACACTTTTCACCGAAAATTATTTGGGACAATGGGACAGGTGGTGAGCCTATCGCCATCTTAGCGTTCAAGCCAATGGTACAATAAACATACATACGTGTATTATTACATAGATAAATATCCATATATACATATAAATATCCATATATACATATAAATATCCATATAAATGTTATATATACATATAAATGTCCATATATACATATAAGTATAGTCACGATAACCGAGTGCTTGGGTGGTCGGAATTTCGAGTCAATAGACCCGAGTTCGATAACAGGAGGCAGGCTCGTATCAATGGGTTTTTCAAAAAAAAACTTATGTACGAATTATATCGTTTACTTGGACAAGACGACGACGGCCTCACCACCTGTCACGTTGTCCCGAAAATATCTTCGGTGGAAGGTAGTTCAAAGGGACTTAATTAATAAATACTAGTCCTCTGAATACCCCTGTATTGGGAATTACATGAAGATATTGATATATTATTTTTATATAAATATTCAAGACTGGAGTACAAACATTTGTATTCATCACACAAATGTTTGGCCCAACGGGAATGGAACCTAGATTATTGGATCGTCAAGAAGAAATAAAGAAAGTCATGAATCTGAAATTATAGAGCTATTTGTTGGTGACTTCTTCTCTCTGGCTGCCCTATCAGAGATGACGTAAACAGACGTACATGTTACCTTCTTAATAAGTATATTACGAGTAATGAATATAACATATAGAAAGAAACTTTATACAGTCTGATTTTTTATTAATACGTGAAATAAGTAGTACATAAAATCTAATTTATGTATCGATTTGATATCAGTTTATATCATCCTATACGAAGTGAGCAATACCCACAATATGATTTCACTGATGAAGTAACTCCTGATACGAATGTTATAATTAACACACATTTCAAAGCTAATGAGTAAAGCTCTGTCACTTTGGTAATGTAACTCAGACTGGTAAGCCTCAGTACGCCTCAGGTAAGTAAGCCTCAGGCGGCCTTCATCGCTTTTATACAACTAAATAAAGCGAATACAGTCTTAATAACCTAAGATACGTTTACCAAAAACTATTAAATAGTTTAAGAAGATATCATGAAAAACATTATATCTTAATATAATGGTCATTATGTTATAATGGTATTCTCTATTGCTTCTGCATAGTCGTGGAGTATTGTGGGGACAATGTCAGCTATCGTTTGCGTGAGACGAGATCATAATCGTTACCGTAATCGTAAAAACTTGCAAAATTATGCACACGTCGTTAATTTTTAAGGCAGTAATAACAATCCTCACTATATTAAATAAGGTAACAGTCGATGCATGAATTTCCATGTATTCGTATTTCTATTTTATATTTTAATTTTTTATCGAAAAGGACTGTAAAATTCCACTACATGAAGTAAGCGCTGATAGGCTTGGCAAGCGGATTAGCGATCGCAGTACCATACACCTTACACCTTGGAAGCTGTTGAACTGTTCACGTGTGGAACGAAATGTCGGCGACGCCCGGGGTTGTCACATAAGATAGCCGTTTTTCAAATAGCGTGGGCGCGCATTATATCGATACGGGCTAAATGGATTATAGTCCACAGTTTAGTCCATTGACACCCTTATTAACAGCCAGCCCCTCGCGTAACCGACATTTCAGTACAGGTCTTGCTTGAGTTGAACAGATCTTGCTTAAATAAGTAGAGGGCAGATGTTACAATAGGCCCGGATCTGAATTTTTCGTTTTCTTGTTTTTATTTCGGTATTTGTATCCCTTATTTGAATAGTATGGCTCTATCAAGCTATTTATGTACATAACGTCTTGTTAAGAAGATAAATAAAAGAGTTCTCATTATCTTCCTTTTATTTTCGCCAATTCTTTTCTCGACCACCAGCGCACACTAAGGGGCTCGGTGATTATGATTTTTCTACCTTAATTTTCAACATATCAAAGTTTCAATTCTGATTCATGCGAAATTGGCAAACAAATGTTTGGCTATTACAATCAGAGTCCATGCTTGTTTTATCATTGTGCTTCAGTCGAAAGTGATATACGAACGATAGATGATAAAGGCAGCCGTTTTCTCGTATTTTTTTTACTACTCACTAGTTCCTATTAATTATTAACTTTATAATTTTTATTACTTTTGATATATTAATAACCTTAGAATCTCCTCCGCTATCCTCCGATTGTCACGATAGCCGAGTGGTTGGGTGGTCGGAATTTCGAGTCTATTGAGTTTCTGCTTACGTTTGGGATTTCTTTGAATTCAAGCCTTCACAGCTTTTGTCACTGCTGGAGTCCTAACAGACCGAGGGCGACCACTTCTAGACCTGTCATCTACACTAGAGTCTTCATTGTATCGTTTGATGGTACGATAAACGAATCTTTTGGTTATATTCAAATTTTTCAGTATGAAAGAGAGTCGAGACCCGAGTTCGATCCCCAGTTGGTAGGCTCGTACCAATGGGTTTTTCAAAAACTTATGTACGAATTATATCATTGGCTTTATGTCCAATAAAGACGGCGACGGGCTCACCACCTGTCACGTTGTCCCGAAAATATCTTCGGTGGAAGGTGGGTTGAAGGGACTTAATTGTCTAGACTGTATTGGGAAGTGCGTGAAGATATATTTTTTTTAGAATCTCCTTAAGGTGTTTTTATTGAAATCGAACTTTTTTTAAGGGATTAATCCGGAGTTTAAACTTTCGAACACCTAACCATTATTATATTAATGTAAAAAATACCTTATATTAAATGTTAATTAATGAAATAATCACAATTGTAAAATTATTTAAATTACAAGTATAAATTTGTATTACTTTTTCAGTACTTTTTCTTATTAAAAATCAGAAAATATTGCTTTTGATTAAATTGCTTAGATGATCAAAACTTTTCGTTATAAAAGTTAAAAATCCTAAAAAAGTATTGATGACACATATAGACTAACAAAACAAATTAGAATTCACATTACTGCAATAAATCACATTACGCGAAAAGAAATATAATGTTTTGAAATATGCTTGGCACCGTGAAATTAGAATGTTATCCATAAAATACTTAATTTTATTTTCACACCTATATGTCGTGCCATATTGTAAGAAATTTGCTATACCATTACAACCGGCGTATGTCACTAATTTTGGCTAAAATAACATATGAAACATCACTTGATTTCTCTTTCTGTATTTCACACTTTTAGGACTCAAAGTCAAAATCAAAGTCCCTATTGGTATTATAGTCATTTATTCATTTGCACATTCGTAACAAGTACACAGTCAGGTCATAAGTATTGTCACACAGTAAAAACTTTTCTTTTAGAATGCTGCCTACAAAAAGTTCATTGAATTCGAATTTAGAATTGTTCATAAAAATAAAACTACATACTTTTTAGAATTTTACTCATTTTTAAATATGGAGTGGACGCTTAAAGAAGACCGTGTTTCAGTTATTGCGTTGCATCGTTGTGGTTACGTTCTTAACATACTTAAAAATTTGAATATAACCAAAAGATTCGTTTATCGTACCATCAAACGATACAATGAAGAATCTAGTGTAGATGTGGTATGTAGGTCTAGAAGTGGTCGCCCTCGGTCTGTTAGGACTCCAGCAGTGACAAAAGCTGTTAAGGCTTGAATTCAAAGAAATCCCAAACGTAAGCAGAAACTGTTGGCCCTTCAGATGGGGTTAAGCAGAACCAAGGTGAAAAGGGTGTTAAATGAAGACTTAAATAAGTTAAATGAAGGCTTCGGGCATATCGAAGAAAAACGGGACATTGTTTGAATGCTCGTCTAATGCACCTGAGACTGAAGAGATGCCGCGCTTTGTTTAAGCGGTACGCGGGAAAAAATATCGGAAATTCTTTTTTCGGATGAAAAAATTTTTACCGTAGAAGAGAGCTACAACAAACAAACTGATTAGGTGTACGCACACAGTAGTGAAGAAGCGAGCAACCGTATTCCGCGTGTCCAATGAGGTCATTTTCCATCCTCGCTCATGGTATGGTTGGGAGTTTCTTATTGGGGCTTAACAGAGGTACATTTTTGCGAGAAAGGTGTAAAAACGAATGCAGTTGTTTATCAGAATACAGTCCTGACGAACCTTGTGGAACCTGTTTCTCATACCATGTTTAATAACAGTTACTGGGTATTCCAACAAGATTAGACGCCAGCTCATAGAGCGAAGAGCACGCAAGACTGGCTGGCGGCGCGTGAAATCGACTTCATCGGGCACGAAGACTGGCCCTCCTCTAGTCCAGATTTGAATCCGTTAGATTACAAGATATGGCAACACTTGGAGGAAAAGGTGAGCTCAAAGCCTCATCCCCAATTTGGAGTCACTCAAGACATCCTTGATTAAGGCAGCCGCCGATATTGACATGGACCTCGTTCGTTCTGTGATCGACGACTAGCCGCACAGACTGAAGGCCTGTATTCAAAATCACGGAGGTCATTTTGACCACTTTGATAAACTTTAGTGTCATAAGAATCTATGTTTTGTTAAGTTCATTTTGGTATATAAATAGTTACATAATGAATAAACTTGTTTTAATTATTTTAGGTTAAACATGTGACAGAATTTATGACCTGACTAGGTATACATTTATCATTAGAAACAGCAGTAAAATTTCATAGCGTTTCTTTGTGTGATAGAATATACAACGGAGCATAGTTGCTGCATATGAAGAATTAGGTAACACGTCGGACATGCGAGGCAACAGGATTAACGAAAAAGGAAGCAACCTTAGGAATGATGAAAATCGTTATCGTTAAAATAGGTCCTAAAGTGATAAGTTCACCCTTTACCCAAAACGGTGGCTTGACGATCTTCACACTATTGCGAATAGTCAATGAGAGTGACCGTACTTTTGATAATTTAAGAGTAGAATGTTTATGTTTATTATTATTATTATTCTGTTGCAGGACATTTGATAGACTGTAACGATAACTATGAAAGATGACTAAGGGAACATTTAAATCAGTGATATACACGAGATAATTATTACGAATAATGCTAAACTTAAATTGAAAAGAAGTCTACGCCTGTCTGATAAATATTACTGAATGATGTTTATCTCTTTTACCAGTCCGCATACCAAGTATCAGATAATTACATACTTATCTAAATTTATTACGAGTAATACTTTAATGAATGCCTTTTAAATCATATTGAGATAAAATAAGTTTACTTCATGTATTCTTGATTTATTGAAAGAGATTTTTATCTAATTCTCAAATGTGTATTTTAATGATTTCTCAACCATCTATTGAAAAACAATCTTCTCGTCAGATTTTAAGATGTAAATTGAGGTTCTAAGCGCCGACTTGTGGCAGAGTTTATTAAAATTGAGCTCACGTTTGCGAACTTTCTACCACAATTACCTAGAAAGTCGAGTGTTGGAAAGTATTTTACTTTAATCTTTGAATTTCGATGAAGAAAACTAATTATACCTCAAATTTACTGTGACGTAGACTGAACTGCTAAGAAAATACATGGGGAAAATCATATGGTATCATCAATTATATGTAATCGTAACTTAAATAATAAATGCTCTCAAATATAAGCGATACTACTAAAACTCTAGTCTGTAAAACTATAGTAATTCGAGTCAAGAGATCCAAGCTAGATACCCAATTTGAAGGCTCATATCAACGGTTATGATAAAACCCGTTGGTATTACGTACGATTTATATCGATGGTTTGGGCATAAAGACGGCGATGGTCTCACCGCCTGTCGTGAAGCCCAAAAATATCTTGGGTGGAAGATGGTTCGAAAGTACTTAATTGTTTGGGTTTCTGTTAACCCCGGTATTGGGATAGGCATGAAAATATTCATTTTTATATTACTACTAAACCTGTAAATGTTTTTCTGGCTAAAATAGTGTAAATGTATATATCTTAATGAGTTTATAATTTTATGCAGTTCGTAACGTTTTCTGGTCATTGCAAACTTAGACCATGGTTGCTTAATAATTGTGTTAGAGTAGAAGTACTTACGATGGAGGAAGACTTTGGGCAGCCACTTCCTCGTTATTTTATAGCTCACTGGTAAAAATAAATTTTATTAAAATTAACTTCGAATAATATTTGAACCCATAACTTCTGGACCACCTTGAAACTATTTTATTGCAGTAATCTGTAGTTTAATGCAATCGAACGGTATTATATTTATTTACAAACTCCATTGTAATTATTAAAACTTAATTATACAAATCATCACAATTGTAAAATTACCTGGTTATAAAAACTGTAAATATTTTTCTGGCTAAAATACTATGAATGTATATATCTAAAAGACGTTAAAAATTTATGCAGGTGTTATCGTTTTTAGGCCTAAGGTTTCTATCCAAAGATATTTACATGAATAACCATATGGGTAACGAAACTGACAGCGGTATGGCCGCTGTCAATATTGTTATTTAAGATTATCAGGGCTGTCAAAAATTTATGGATCAATATCAGAGGGAGAGAGAGAGAGGAGAGAGAGCAAAATTATAATCACATCATATCACGCTTAATACCGATTGAAGACACATGCAAATATTATTAAATAAATGTGTTTAATAAGGCAAGATAAAAAAGGTGACACTTTTATTTTTACCTTCACGCATCTTCCCAATACATGGTTAGGTAGTTAAAATCTTTTCGATCTACTTTTTACCTAAGCTTATTTGTAGTAATACTTACATACACATGATAGATAAACATGGATATGGACAACATCGCATACATTGCTCTGATCCAAAAGTAAGCTTTGTATTATGGAAAAGCACAAAAGCAAAAGCACTTGTATTATGGAATCAGAAACAACGAAAGTACCACAAACGCCCAGACCGGACAAAATTTAGTACATGGAACCGACCAGAAATCAAAATCGGGACCTCAGAGCTGGCAAAAACATAAAACAAAAAAATTGTTAATCAAAACGATACCATGTGTTCAAGTACCATCACCTTCATAAGTCATACCTGCTAAAATTGGTAACTGCCACAACAAACAAACGGTAAACGCTTGTATAGTCCACACAGGCGAAACCGCAAGCAGATCCAGCATTATTATATTTTCAGCCACTCTAATAAAATGGACAATATAATACTACTAGCATGTTCAGTGGCCGAAACTCCGCAAATTAATTAATTACTTGATAATAAGATATAATTCATTTTTGATTTGTATTCGTACTCCATATAAACTATCAACTCTACCAAATCATGTACTCCACCATTTCATAATTGCATGCTACTCCACTGTTTCATTATTACATAAATAAATAAATAAATATCTTCACGCAATTCCCAATACAGGGGTAGATAGAGGTATAAAGTCCCTTCGAGCCACCTTCCACAGAAAATATTTTAGGGACAACGTGACAGGTGAGCCCATCGCCGTCTTTATGTCCAAGGCAATGATATAATTCGTATATAAGTTTTTGAAAAACCCATTGCTACGAGCCTCTCACCTGAGGATCGAACTCGGGTCTCTTGAGTCAAAATTCCGGCCACCCAACCACTCGGCTATCGTGACTTTACATTATAATGTATTTTTTAAATGTTTTTGTGAAGAAGGGTGCACTAGATTTTCTCTTGTCTTATTAATAGATATTTAGATGCCGTTGTTTATTTGTTTGATGCGTAAGTTTCAGCTTAAGTATATATCATCCCCTTTCTAACTCATTAAGTCATAAGAAGTAGTGGAGGACATAGGGCTGACAAATGCAATTAGCTATTGACAACTAGCGGATTATCCAACTATTGATAGCTAAATGCAATGCCATCATCGTCAATACCAGGCTAAAATTCTTGACCTTTACGAGCCGGATGCGCCAATCAGTTTGCTAGCATGGCGATTACCGCAAATCCTTCCCTATAGTCGATACGTGCAGCAGGGGAATATTAGAAAATATTCTACATGTTATCGACGTATGTGACATTTAGATGTTATCTTATTTTGATACGAATCTACATAAAAAAACTGTAATTTTTATAAAGTTTAACGCCGACTACTGACTCCTGGCCAATATTGGTATTTCAGGTATAGATAATAATAATCTAAAAGTAAGCAGTGAATAACCCCTTCCATATATTAGGTTTTGTTCATAATATAAATGATAGATCATAAAGCGATATAACTCCACGAGACGAAACGTAATAATTGCAGAAGAAAAAGGTTTCGTTATTAATCAACCGATCTGATACCAAGAAAAATAATAACGCCATGTGTTCTTGACATCTCAAGATTAACACGTCTTATCTGTGGCTATTTCATTCTTATATTTAATAAAAATGCACGCCCTTGTATTCTTCTAATATCCTACTTATATAGTAAATGTAAAAGTAGTTTTTTTATGCTCAAACGTATGAATATATGCACTAAGTCAAGAAAAAATTAAAGAATTTGAAACAAATTTGGCACATTTATTATTTATTATTATTTTTTACATTTATTATTACACATTTATTATTTTGAATTATTAATGGCATACATTTTAACACTGAAAAATGTATAGAGTTTGAGTGATCTGAATATTTTTTTAATGATTTTCTTAGGGTTGCAAGAGGGTCGTAGGCTAAACCAACAATTTAAATGCCCCAATTTTGAAATAGTTTTTTTTTCCAATACGTACTGCGTTATTTTGAATACTACTACTGACACTACTGTTTTGAATACCTGATTACATTAAATATAGTAAATTTAAAAGAATTTTAATTCATACGTTAAACTCATATGATATAGTGTTCATGAATTATATAAATAATTTAATCGTATTTATGTTAGTAATTTGGCACAACACGCCAAAATGATTGCGGTTTCAGTGGTCAACTTTGGCTGAAATCATATTACGCATGTAACTACTTTTAATATTAAAATAAAAAAAAATTTAACACTGCTAACTAAATACGAAAAAATCTTATTTAATTAAATAGGTAATAACAACATCTTCGCGCAATTCCCAATACAGGGGTAGACAGAGGTCAAGTCTAGACAATTAAGTCCCTTTTACTCACCTTCCACCGAAGATATTTTTCGGGACAACGTGACAGGTGGTGAGCCCGTCGCCGTCTTTATGTCCAAGCCAACGATGAACTTCGTACATAAGTTTTTGAAAAACTCATTGGTACTGCCACCTGGGGATCGAACTCGGGTCTCTCGACTCGAAATTCCGACCACCCAACAACTCGGCTATAAATAGATAATAAATCAAAAATAAAATGACACAGAATAGAACAAACTAAGCTAATTAAAGTGAATGTAGGAAAATTTTATTGTCGAATGTACCTACATTGTATAAGCTCGTCTAGGATCACACACTCTTGTTGTATCAATCAATTCGACTGCAGATCTCATTCATTATACATATAACAATAAATCTGAACATCGGCACTGCATTTTATCTCAAAGCTGTTAATTATAGAATCTTTTGGGTTCAATAACACCGGTTCATCTCCTAAAAACTCAGTCTGTAAGTCGCGATAATCAGAACACGTTTTTGAACACTATTCTAATCATATCACATCATGACAGTCCATAATAGCCCTCCTGAAAAATTGCATGTGAGGCAGTCCTGTGCCATCTTCAGCTACTGCTGCTTACCCGAATTCGTCCTTACGAATTCAACACCACAAAGAAACACCAAACATAGTCATTATTATTGTCCGCCGAGCAGCTTTGAAACCAAAGAACCGGATGCTATAAAACATGGAGATCGAAGGGTTTCTGATCCATAATATATTACTGGCAACATGAGTAGTTACTGCCTTAAGATTTTGGGATATACTTGATTATTTGTAAAATGTTGCTAAAATCGATGAAGTAGGTGGCAGAGGACTATCCTTTGTGAAAAATAGTGTGAAGGTCTATATTCAGCAGTGAACTTTTGATATGTAAAGAAGAATAAGCAGAATCTTTTTAACTTTTTGTCTCCTTTTCACATTATTAAGAATAATATAATAAGATGATAAAATATACCCTCATCCTTATCAGTCATTGGAAGAGACAGATTTCAAGGTTCAAATGACGCGTGTCTGAAATTGTGGCTTACAACTAAAAGCATTGCAACGGTACGTTCGTTACCCGCCCGTCTGAGTTTAATTTTAAAATATCTCATTTGTTTTAATTACAAAAAGCATAATACCCGATACCCGGATAGCCTAATTAGTAGTGACAATGCCTTCGAAACTTAAGGTTGCGAGTTTAAATCTCGAAATTCCAAAATTAACTGAAACTATTAATGCTAAAACATGTTAAATAGCATCTAATTTTTATCTATAAAATTATTTTCGGAGAGTCTTTCAGGAGACAGATTAGGATGCTATTTAAGACATTTTAATTTTAAATTTCAATTTAACATCTAAAGTTATGGCAAAGTTTCTGTAATTTAAAACCTTGCGCCAAAGAGTGACAGGTACAGTGGCTCATTATTTTCTGCCAACTCAATGACTATAATTATAACTTGATAATGAAGATGGACATCGAACTTTACTGGCATTTTATACGCAAACTGAATCAAGTTTCCTTATTATATTTCTAAATTATTACTTTGGGTATTTAAATTTCTTTAAAATATCTTTTTGTATGGCTGAACTCATGCTTTTTCTTTTTGCAGTAACTCATTTAAAGTAATTCTGGAAGATAATTTCATAAAATATTTATCTTTGATTTATACATTTTTTTTGAAAACTGTAAATGAAAACGGGGTAACCAGCCAGCGTAAGTAAATTAGAGCACAAGCCTGTAAGTGTTCATTGCTGGCTATACATTTTTAAAATTGCAAAAATTATTGAAAATTATATTGAAACATTTAATAATTTGAAAGAAATTAGACATGCAGCTCCAATGCGCTTCGATAGAATCTACACATCCAAGTCACCACCAAGCCCCAGGTAAACAGCATAAATTATAATCACTTTTAACAGTTTTAGTTGCACCGTCGCTCGCCTATAAATCAAGTTTCTAACAACCACCGTGAGTATACCTAGCGCAAAATCCGATTAAATTTTGATTTAGCAACTGAACTAAACAGTGTCGTGTGATATCAACGTCAGATATAATAGCATCTTTCTTCTCCTAGATGGGGTAAGAAAAGAAAATGTCTAAGAAATGTTGTAACCTAAGACAAAGACAAGTCGAAGACTTGCAGCTGCTTGGCAATTATGGCAAACCCTCCCTTACGGGAGAGGCCTCTACCCTGCAGTGGACTTTTAAACGCCTTCATGTATTCTTTTTTACAGCCTATCATGAGTCCACTGCTGAACATAGGTTTTCCCTAGAATTCGCCACAAAGAACATTTTACAGGTCGTCACTCCATCTAGTAGAGGATCGTCTTATACTGCGTTTGCCTAAACGAAGTTACCGAGAATCTTTTTTTTCCAACGGTTATCAGTCATGTATGTAACATATTAAACCGCTCGTATGTGTATCATAAGCAGCTGCTCGAGACAAAGGAGATGAAGGTGACGTGTATGAAAAAATACAACTAGCCATTAATTTTTCAAGACTGATTTTTTCTTCCATAAGAGAATTCAAAAAATATATCCATAATAGAATTAAAAAGTCACGATAGCCGAATGGTTAGGTGGTCGAAAATTCGAGTCAAGAGACCCGAGTTTAATCCCCAGGTGGCAGGCTCGTAGCAATGGGTTTTTCAAAAATTTGTATACGTTTTCTTGGCCATAAAGACGGCGACGGGTTCACCACCTGTCACCTTGTCCCGAAAAAATCTTCGGTGGAAGGCGGATCAAAGGTCAAATTGTCTAGACTAGACCTCTGTCTACCCCTGTATTAGGAATTGCGTAAAAATATTATTTTAAGTTAAGATATTATGAAGTTATATTTATTTTTATTTATATAGAATTAAAACTTTTGAAAACTTTTGTTTCTATTAATATATAAGCACATTTTTATATTTTAAATAACAGTTTTACTAACGCGATGGCAATCCTGAGTATAAGTTGCGCTATGTAACTTTAACTTAGTTCTGTGTTATCCGGATATATCGGATTTGGTTTCTTTGGATTTAACAAGTAGGTAACACATACAAGTTATAGAAATAGGTATGATATTTCTTATAATATTATGAAGAATCTCACCAAGAATGATCAAAGTTTCTAATTTATATAGTAATAAAAACATTTTTTACTTTTGTGAACGGGCAAACAGATAATTTTATTAATATCTTTATTTTAAATAAAATAAAATAAATATCTTCACGCAATTCCCAATACAGGGGAAGCCGGAGGTCTAGAGTCTATATAAA
The DNA here is from genome assembly GCA_029286605.1 of Sericinus montela. Classification (NCBI taxonomy): domain Eukaryota; kingdom Metazoa; phylum Arthropoda; class Insecta; order Lepidoptera; family Papilionidae; genus Sericinus; species Sericinus montela. The sequence continues at coordinate 8,802,519 of JAGSMR010000015.1, read as the reverse complement.
TAAAAATAAATATATCTTCATAATATCTTAACTTAAAATAATATCCTCACGCAATTCCCAATACAGGGGTAGACAGAGGTCTAGTCTAGACAATTAAGTCCCTTCGACCCACCTTCCACCGACGATTTTTTTGGGTACAACGTGACAGGCGGTGAGCCCGTCGCCGTCTTAATGTCCAAGACAACGATTTAATTCGTACATAAGTTTATTGAAAAACCCATTGATACGAACCTGCCACCTGGGGATCGAACTCGTATCTCTCGACTCGAAATTCCGACCACCCAACAACTCGGCTATCGTGACTTATTAATATCTTAAATAATACCTGATTATCATCATTGCAAATAAATTTGCCGTTTAAAACTGCCATAATGCTTAAAGCATTTAACACAAAATTTATGTCTATCAATTTCTTTACCAATAGCTTTGAAGAAATTCCATTTTTGGGGCATTAGTAAAATTTAGCCATGTGTTTTCTCTCGCAGTCATAATATATTCAATGTTACTTTAATTTCAGCAGTAGGCCAGTTTTATTAAATTTTATTTTACTATAAATCCTTTGCCCAAATGAAAATATTTATTCGTCGATATAATTATTATAATTACGCACATCAATTGTTTTTTTAATCTATCACTTCTTCATAAAGAGTGGAGAAAAGTTCTCTTGTGGAGAATAAAGAAGTAAGAAACAAGAAAGAAACGTCTATGGGATTACGTTAATTTTCCTTCTTTTAATAAAAGGGAATGCTATATTGAAAAAAAAATATTAAAAATAATTAATAAATGGTGGAAATTGATGGAGTTTTGGTTAACCCAAATAAATCATAAGCCCTAATAATAGGTAACAGATATTCTCGGAATCTACTCAATTTTCATTTCTTACCTGCACTCAGTATCAACGGTACCGTGATGGCTTATGCTGAAGCTGTTAAAAACCTTGGTGTCATTATAGATGGTACACTATCTTGGAGTAAACACGTAGATGAAATTAGTAGGAAGATCAATTACACTTGCCACACGTTAAAATGCCTCTAGTACTAGGTTTTCTACCCTTGTCAACAAATATTTCTCTCGTCCAAACATTTATCATGCCTATTTTGGATTATGGAAATGTCTGCTTTTTGGATGCAACAGAGGAGCAACTAAATAAACTAGAGCGCCTGCAAAACTTATATATTAGATATATTTTTGTACTAAAAAAATTGATCATGTCTCTTTTTATGCAAGCAGTTCAAGTGGCTCCCAATCCGTTCTCGCAGGAACACTCGAATTCTGGTCTTCCTTTATAAAATTTTATACACACCACTATCCCCTTCCTACCTGCGTAATCGGTTCTCTTTTATTCACCCTCCTGGTACCATTTGTAGATCCCATACTAAAACTCTATCAAAATTTCTCTCCCACAGAACAAAACTATATTTATATTCATAAAGACGCACACGTATATTCGTATCATAATACATACACAATGTATATATGTAAACATTAATATATACATAACACTATTGTGTTAACATATAGTTCTCTTTAACCAGCTTCTTAAACCATCAGCGGTTTTTCCGGACCGATACGACTTAGGGATCAAGAAAAGACCCTATACCTTTCTTAAAGGCCGGCAACGCATCTGCTATTCCTCCGGAACTGCAGATGTTCATTGGCGGCGGTAATCACTTACCATCACGTGAGCCACCCTGCTCGTTTGCCTCCCTTTTCCATAAAAAAATCCCATTCCTTTACCGTTCATGCGGTTTGATTGTGGAACTCACTACCTTCGGTAATCCGTGAGGATAATTCGGTGTCTTCGTTTAAGAAACTGGTTAAAGAGCACTATTTGTTAACACAATAGTGTTATGTACATATGTTCATTATAACATATGTTCATTAATGTTTATATATGTATATTGTGTATGTATTATGATAAGTATATACGTACGTGTATGTGCGTCTTTATGAATATAAATATGTAAGTATGTTTAATTTTTTTTTTGTTTGAATAATATGAAATAATTACTGTTTGTTGTTCACACTGGTTTGTTCCTATTTTTACACTACACCACACTAGTTTTCCAGTAACAGGCTGGACAGGCCTGCTGGAAGAAATTCAAACTTGAAATAAGCTGTGCCTTTGTACTCATATTTAGATTTTTTTTGGTTTCTCTGTTTATTGTATTGTGTGTATATGAATAGTAAATAAATAAATACATGGGAGCGGTTAATCATTTCCAGAAATTATTATCTTTAATACACGTTTAAATTATACCCCAACCATTTTAAAAATATTGTTTATACCTTATAAACTTACAAAAAGGGTTATTTTAATTTAATATACAGTTAATGTTTTTATAAAGTTTTGAGTTTTTCTATAATAAATCCTTGAACCTGCTAATAGGTAGGCTTTGCGCACTTACTAAATTTTTGTAGTACCAGCGCACACAAGAAGCCACGATAAACTTGGAGAATTAAGTTTCCATCTCCTTATATCCAAACTTTAGTTTTGCATCAAAAGTTATTTCATGAACAACAGACGCAATCTCAAGGTCTCTTTGTCGCTAAGATTTTTAACGTTCTTGATCTTCATTTTGTATTTAACGGCCTCTCTAAATAAATGTTTATTGTGAACTTTGAAATTTTTATACATTTATTTGATGCAAGGATGTTGTTACGTATTTATTTTCTAAGCCAATGTACTATACTAAACATAACTTTATTCACCTGGTCAATTGTAACTTTTAAAACCCCCTTAATGTTCCGAGGCAAGGAGACTATTTAACACAGATTTGCGTAGATAATAAATACAGATTTTTTATATTAATTATTTTATGTATTACTATGTGGGTGAATATATCTATATTAAAAATTTACCAACATTTTTTTCTTCACATGGAAGTCGCAAAAGGCCTATCGCCCAGAAAATATTTCAACCACAATTTAGCTGACTAGCGACGAGGAGGAACATCTTACGTGGTAAACGTTTTGCGGTAGCCAATCAGCTTGTCAAGGGTGGCGATAGCAATTCCTGCAGTCTAGACTGTCCAATAAACCAGTTGAACCAATAAAAAATATACCATAATATACATAAATACCATTTCATCGGAACATTTCCTATGTGTATATGTATATAAATTTTATAATATCATCCAATAGCCATTAAAATACATGGAATGTAATCAAGTTAATGTAATTGATATAAAACGACTTTAGGAAAAATGCTTTAAAAATACTCATAAATATTTTTACTAAGTTGAATTTAAATGTATTATTTCTAGGACGCAAAAGTGAACTCGCACTGTTGAATAGTTTTTGCTCATTAAAAGTTTGCAGTGTTCGATCGGAACAACCAGATATTTGAATTTTCTTATATAAGTAAAATGGTACCCTTTTCTTGTATGAGTGAAGTGGTAATAAAACTACGTCAAGGGTAAAAAAGTAAAGTAAAGTAAAAATTTAAGAAATTTGAAAAAGGCTTTACAATGAAAAGAAACGAAGAGGGGTTTTAATAACTAATGTGCAATAAAAAGTATGAAACCCCACAGAGTATTGGATCATGTGCGCCATCAGTAAACTAGTGAGACTAGTAGAGATACCGATTGTGATTTGTGCCAACCGAAAAAATTTGCTTATTATAAAGATTTAAGTATGTTTCTAGCTATTTATCATCTCAAATTTCTCCTACAGGCTGATCTCATTTACCCCATAGTGTATTGGGTGAAACGTTACGACATCTTATTTGTATTTGTTTATACGATTTTAAATAAAATATAGATTTTTCAGAATATTTTGTTGTAATAAAATTTGAGTGTAGCTGTCACTTTATTTATTTATCTTTTTTGAGCGTTTGAAGTTAACTTTCTAATTCCCCCACTTTATCCTATATCCGACTATTACGGTTCAAAAAGGAATTACTAAGAAATTAAACAAAATTCCTTTAGCCAAATTTTAAAATTAGTTCAAATTGTGTTTATTTTTTCAATACATTATTTAAAATAAATAATAAATAAATATCTTCACGCAATTCCCAATACAGGGGTAGACAGAGGTCTAGTCTATACAAATAAGTACCTTCGATCCACCTTTCACCGAAGATATTTTCGGGACAACGTGACAGGTGGTGAGCCAGTCGCCGTCTTTATGTCCAAGCCAACGATACAATTCGTACATTGGTTTTTGAAAAACCCATTGGCATGAGCCTGTCACCTGGGGATCGAACTCGGGTCTCTCGACTCGAAATCCCGACCACCCAATCACTCAGCTATCGTGACATTAACACAATTATTTTTGTATTAACATTATTAAATTATTTAAACTTTAGTGGCCAACTAAAAACTATCTCACATCTCTACTCCTCGTGGCATGGTACGAACACTGACTGCATTTCCGCGTTGAATGGTCTGACTTATCCGTTGGATAAGAAAGTAACCAGCTGTGGTGACAGTCGCGGATACAAATCCTGTAGTAAGTGTACCACGAATACTAATCGTTTATGTTTAAAATATTTGATAACAACAGAAAGTTAATGCTATTACGTATACTTTAGAGTGAGACTATATTTTATTATTAGGATTATTTAATTGTCATCACACAAATTTTTGCCCCCAGCGAGATACGATCCTGCCACTATTTGCCACTACAGCGAAGTTTACTTACGAAGTTATCAAGTTGTTAACGAAGTCATAGAAAAGGATACCGGTAGATGCTTGAGCCGATTAAATAAATAAATATCAATGTGAGTGTAGAGCCAACTGTTCGTTGATATGGCAACACGTAGAAAAACTAGCACCTTAAACGAATCTCTAAGTTTTTTTAAGGTTATGCATAGCACACGTAACGGTCTGTACAATCCGAATAACGAAGTGACCTGAAGTACTCGGTAAGATCTTTTCAAGAGGCCATTATAGCGCCCTCTAGCGCGCTCATCTTGAGGATTACGTCTAACTTTTACAATGGATAAATGATTTTTGTTAGAACAGAATTTCAAAAATGAAATCATTAGATTTGTGAACATGTTGCTATAAAAATGTTAAGTATTTTGTATTATTACTTAAATTATAATCATTGTTACAAAATCTGTTGTAATCCATTAGGCTTTATGAAAATCGAAAGAGAACAATACACCTTCTTCAATATTGATACCTAATCAAATTTGTTACTGGATTAGGTAGGGAATGTGCAGATGGCGCCCAGCAAGTAAGTAAAGAGCGAAGTGATAGGGTCCCGAGATACGTGTCCCGGTTACTGACGGCTGCTTTCGCATTTTTGATATTCAGAACATGGAACCAATGGGAACAAAACCTGAGTTAACTTTGCGATATTGAAAGCTTATGGATTTACAATGTTTTTGATACCAAAATAAGCAACGATTGACAATTTCATAAAATTTAGCAGTAGTTTTGGTGAAATTTTCTCTCTGTCGTTCAATATAAATATAATGGAGATGTGTAATGATTTTCCCTATGAGTAACCAATTTGGTTAACAGCCAATTTTAATTGAATGAAAAAGTGATCGTCTCTGCGCTTTTTTCGTTTTGGATGATGGGCTAATGGAAATTGGCAGTCGCTTCGGTCGCCATCCATGCCAACTTTTGCAGAGGCAGCTATCGCTACGCTCCAGTTCGGTGTCCCAACGAGAAATATAGTTTCAATTGAGTTATGACCGCGTGTTAGTTGCGTTTCACTATGCCGTAACTCAGTCGATTCAGACGCTAAAAGTGAGGCAGTATTATCAATATCTACGTTTTCAATATACTTTATGTTCATTATGCATTCTACATAAATTAATATTTTCAACAATATTGTATTTTCAAAGAATTCAAAATATTTGCATTATTAAAATTTTAACATGATTTCACCATCGAATCGTTATTGGTGAAGAGCACTCGAAACACTTCGCTATCGACGCGTGATTAAATCAATGCAAATATTTCATGTGTCGTTAGGGGCTATATCGAAATCAATTATGTTATTAATGACTTTATATACTCGGTATATTAATCCAAATAAGTTCCGGTAGAATGTGACTTTCATGGACTTAAATAATAATACAAAATCAGGTGTAATTTTATTTTTTAACCGTTTAACCCTTTGTATATATTTTACGCAAGATCTCCAACTCTCCTACTCCACATTTAGTACTTACGTAAAAGAGAATAAATATTAATAAGACAGTAATAAACATACAAAAAAGGTAAAAATGTATTGTTTAATCGATGCCAGTACGAAGTTTCGCACTGAATTTGTTTAACAGACGATGTTCGTTATTCCGAAAAAAATATAAGAGATAAAAAAGAAAGAAATAATAAAATACAAAATATTTTTCACGACCTCCGTGGACGAGTGACGTACGCACCGGTTTTCATGGTGTCGCCATCTCAGACGTCCCGGGTTCGATTCACACTCGAAAACACTTTTTCTACATTTTCTCGGGTCTGGATGTTTGTGGTACCTTTATTGTCTCTGATTCCATACAACAACAAGTGCTTAAGTGCTGACTTTGAGATCAGATCAATTGTATATGATGTTGTTTTTATCTATGTATGTATGAATGTATACTCCAACAAGAATAATCAAAAATGTATCTGCAGAATAGGAGTTAATAGATTGCATGTTCAAAGCAAAAGGTACTTACACCAAACCGTGTCTTCATGTAGGTATTAATGTAGTTTTTGGTGGTCCTTTTTTAATAAAGATTCTTTAACGTGCCTTTTAAATATCGTGCCTCTTTGATGCACTGTATGTGGAGGTATTTTATCATAAAACTTATTAAACAAAAACAAAAAGTTTTCCTCTTTTTGGCGATTCTAAATTTAACAAAAGCGTATTGAAACTACGAGTTCAAAAGTATATAGTAGTAAATAGTACAAATGATGGTAAAACTGTGCTAGGATACCACACCTACCACATTATTATTACCACAGAATACCGTAGTCAATTGCAAAGAATAAAAACAATCTACGTTTTCAAAATGCAAACAGCATATCCTATTTTGATAGTTTAAATAATAGCAGAGAGAATGAAAAGAATGTATATAATATTTTGTAGTATTTTTATATAAATAAAAAAATGTAGCTCTAAAGTAGAAAGTTGGGTCAGTCATGTCTCGACAATTCTTTATCAAAATTACCGGCTGTTGTCAAACGCACTTGTAAGCTTTTCTAGAGAGTCGTGAGTTGGTGGTACCTAATATTTTATCACGTACTCACCTCATATTTCGCGACACTATTCTAGAATTTTTGTACTTTTAAATTTTTTTAGTTTTAATATTTTGACAAAACTTAACTTTTTAACATAACTTTTTTTTATATTAGATGTCAACATTTCTGTCCGAATATATTATATTATATAATCAACCAATAGAACTTATTATGACGACCTCCGGGGACGAGTGGCGTACACACCTGTTTTCAAGGTTTCGACAGCTCTGCGGTCCTGGTTCGATTGCCGGTCGGATCAATTTACAGAAACACTTTTTTTTTCATTTTCTCCGGTCTGGGTGTTCGTTGTTTCTGATTCCGCATTACAAGTGCTTAAGCTGTTTTCTTTGGGATCAGAACAACGTATGTGATGTTGTCTCTATCCATGTACGTATTTTTTTATTTTATATATTTTACCTAAAGTACTTAAAATTCATACATTTATTGGACGGTGTTTTTCATTATCTTCATGTATTTCATCGTATTATTTAAGTATAATTAAATTATTAATTTTAGCCTGCATTTTCTATCTGCACCAAACTTCTTTTTTTCTCTGCATCACCCTTTAGGTAGACTGGCAAAGAATGCCTCAGGCATTAGGTCCCCCTATATGCATAGATAATTTATGTGTATGAAGTGTTAATAAATAAATAAATAAGTATACGATGTTTTGCACTTCTTAATATCGGAAATATTGTAGACATTATAGATAAGAATGAATAAATTAAGTATAAATATTGTTGTCATGAAGAAAAAAGAAAAGATTTCATAGTTTGGATCCCGCTAGGGGCAAACTATTTTGTGATGAAGAAGAATATTTGTCATGTCATGGATTTTTAAATGTATACATAAACATTTACACATATCATAAAATTCTTAAATATATTTTTAATACATATTTAGGAATATCGTACCGTTAGCTTATACACTAAGGCGGTGATAGGCTCACAGCGAGACACGTTATCAAATAGGCTAAAGTGAAAAGTGGGTCGAAAGGACTTGGTTGTTTAAACCTCTGCCTACCTCCAGTAAGAGGCAATTGCGTACGAAACAAAACAAATTTTAATTTAAGTCACAAACATAATCACTAGAAATACAATTTACTATAAATTCAAACAGCTTCAGTATTTACTAGAAAGATATTACATTATAATTATATAATATCTGTTACTATAAAAATATTACATTGTTATTTTAAATTAAAATCTTGTTATAAGCTTATCCGTAATAATAAAATAAGAAAGTATTAGTACACTGTAAGTCCTTAAGTATATTTATATCCAGAGCGTTACTAGCTCATTGTCGTATCTTTAGCACCACTTTACCCGATTTTCCTCGAATACGTAACGAACATCAGGACTAGCTATCTACATGTATGTAAATCCCAAGAAATAATATTTCATCCGGTCGCCATCATTTGCCGCTTAAGGACGATAGAAAAATCGTAAATTCAAAAGAAAGAATTTTCTCCATAGTCTTCGAAAGTTTCAAGATACAGGCACGTACTTGAGCATAAACGAAAATCTGAGCACAATTGGCACCAAATTGTAATACCTTACGTTTTTCTAGACGACAATAGGTATTTTTTTTAATTTTCGTACTAAAATTAAGCAACAATTAAGGTACTAAAGATCATGCTGTCCAACTAAATATATTACAGATGAGTGAGCATCAAGCACGTTGCAATCCGTTGTAGTCTGCGGTTATGCGCGTCTGACCTAGCCATGAATCTGTTGTGGACAAATATTCGATAGACTTTTCAATAAAATATTTTGTTCCTTTTCTTTTTAATAGTGCTGAGGTTTTACTTTGAATTTCCCAAAAAAAGCTGGCACATATTAATACTTACAGTTATATAATACAGGAATTGATTTATTCGTACAATTCTTGTTAATATAAATGTGAATGTGTCTGCCTGTTATGTTTATATAGCTAAAAAGCCTAACCACTTTTTATTAAAGTTAGGTAGTTTTATAAGAAGTCACGATAGGCGAGTGGTTGGGTGGTCGGAATTTCGAGTTAAGAGACCCGAGTTCGATCCCCAGGTGACAGGCTCCTACCAATGGGTTTTTCCAAAACTTATGTACGAATTATATCGCTGGCTTGGACATAAAGACGGCGACGGGCTCACCGCCTGTTACGTTGTCCCGAAAATATCTTCGGAGGAAGGTGGGTTGAAGATACTTGACTAGACTTAGACCTCTGTCTACCCCTGAATTGAGAATTGCTTGAAGATATATTTATTTATTTATATTTATTTATTGTATAAATTAGGTAGCTATAATCATGAAGAATAACATGGATAGTTGTTACACTGAAAAAAAAGTTTATTTTTCGATAAAATTTCACAGTAAGTTATTACCAAACAAGCTTTTAGTTAAAAAGCTGTGAAATGCCATACAAAATAATTGCTAGTTGCATTAATATCTTATAATATAATAATTCTTAAGGGTCTACCCCTAGGGGTAAGTGTTAATTATGATATTTGTCAAATTTTCACATAATCATCGCAATGCGTTTCAACTGAATGGTAACTAGATATGGTCAAATATAATATGGACGCAATAATTGATACTACATTGTTTAGCTGTCACTTCCTTCATTAATATTCTGCGGTCTAATTAAAACAAAGGTTTGGCAAGAACACGAAAATTCATCAAAACTTTATTGAAGTTGAAACAATACATCAAGGCGCTAAAACATCCTAATAGTCCAAAGATTGATCGTTCAGGCCTGCAAGTATTATTATCGGAGGAAGGAGGCCTTGACACCTGACACCCCATACCGTAGTGCCTCCACTAATACCGCCTTCGTCCCCTATCTTGCTAAAACAAACAATAGCCGATGTTTGTATAATCCACACCAATCCTACTGACAGCTTTTTCTAACATTACTTCTACATCTATTATTAAATAAACAGCAACAAATAAAACTTGTTTATGTTTTTTTTACGAAGTAACTATAAACTAATGGTTGGGTGATTGAGTGAATAGTAATTCGATTCTAGACTAATAAGAACCGAGTTCGATTCTCTGAAGGTAAATTCGTACCAATAACTTTTTTTCAAAACTTATGTATCGTCGGCTTCGACATAAAGATGGCGACAGGCTCATCGTTGTCCCAAACTCCGGTGAAATATGGAAGAAAATTATTAAATTGTCTAGACCGCTCTGGCTACCGCTACATTGGGAAATACATAAAGACATGTTTTAATTTATTGTTATGGTAATGTTTTAAGTAATTAAACCTTGTACAAAATTCTAACTGTGCAGTTGGCGGCGGGTTAGACTAAAGGTATACGAGAATTAAGCCACAGTGATATTCATTAATTAAATGTCTTTTCAATAATATTTATTTGCGCTTACTCAATTTTGCATTAAACAATAAAATGTCATGGGTTTTATATCGTAAATTTGTTATAATAAAGTTATTAAAGTTTCATTATAATGGGTAATAAATACTTTTATTCTTCAAAATTTTATGAAAATTTTAAATGGATTAGAATATAAAATAATAAGAATATTTACTAAATTCCCTCTAGGTTCGACCCACATTATACATGTAATTTTTTTTTAGAACAACGTGACAGTAAGCCTGTCGCCGTCTTTTTGTATGGCCGGCTATTTTGCCACCAATGAATGTATTTTATTTATGTTTATGTTTAAATTAAATTCTTTTTGGTGTGCATTAAAGTGCTGCTTCTCCCCCATAAGTTTTCAAAAAACAAACAACCTCGGGATCGAACTCGGGTCACTTGACTCGAATTCCGATCATCCAACTACTATCTGTTATCAGTATTGAATTTATTAATTTTTAATATACATTTATAAAATGTAATATTATAATTATTTTTATAAAATTATTATTTTTAATAAATAAATATATACATAGATAGGGACAACATCACGATGCTAAAGCACTGTTACATACCGGTTGTTATACAAAAACCGGTGTTTACGCCTCTCGTCCACGGAGGTCGTCATGTTACATAATATTACGTAATATTTTTTATCTATAGTTTACCTCAGTTAATTTTTTTTATTTTATGGTCTTTTATTTATTGCTACCGTAGTATTTTCAATGTATATAGTTTAACCGGTGTTTTCAAATTAAATGTTGCCTCAATAAAAAAATGTATTTTATTTTATGTCAAATATACGTCAACACCACATATTTTTCTCTGAACCAGTTACCGAATCGGATTAAAGCTCCACATCAGTAGGCTCAACACACGAAATCCCTAGCACGAGTTTCATAGTCTGCGTGGCGACATCTGCACATTTCGATGGCTTCGATTGAAGGACACATTTTTATAGGAACAAATTTAATCTAAGCACAAGGGATCAGTCTCTGGAGTGCTCTGCTCGCACGTGCTCCAGCGACATGAACATGAACTTACAATCTTCCTTACAGCGTTATTACATATCAGATATCTATTTCATGTATTTACAATTTGCCTCTTAAGTACATATTTACAGTTTTTATTTTTATTTTTGTAAACTCAAAAATTATAACAGTGAGTGTTAACTTCGAATGATTTGTTTAATATTTCTAAAAGCAAAGCAGGAAATAGTAATTTTTGTAATGAAAAACGAATATTTTCACGCTGCCATAATGTTCGCAACTCTTTTACAAGGTTGTTGCAGGGTTGTAACGTTTCGCGAAGAAAATTTTCTTAGAAAAACAATAAATTTTCTGTGAGCAACGCTCGAGTGAGTTTCGGTGTCGGCTGAGCGAGAGCACGCTCGCCATAATATATTGAATTTGAAACGAACAAACTTTTACTTCTCTTTGGTGCGTGTAAAAAAGATTTTCTACAAATGTTTGCAATGCACTGTTAGTGTCGTCTTTATTTAGTTATAACAAATTAATAACTAATATTATAAAGTACAAGATATTTAAAGTAAATTCGTATTGACGTACATTTTCTTCTTACTTATTAATCATCAAATATTTAATGTATGTCTATAAATTAAAATGTACGCAGTAGACATATAGACATAGCAAGCTCCCACTTATATTTTTTCTGACTCTAAAGGAGTATACCTATTGAAATTACCTAGTGATATGATGACCTCTGAGGACCTAGGTGGCTTTTTCAAGGTGTCACCAGCTCTGAGGTCCCGGGTTCGATTCCCAGTCGGGTCAATGTAGAAAACACTTTTTCTACATATTCTCAGGTCTGGGTGTTTATAATACCTTCGTTGTTTCTAATTCCATAATACAAGTGCCTAAGCTGCTTACTTTGGGATCAGAACAATGTAAAAAAATAAATGATCACATTGGAGGATTGGAACCACCGTCTTGAATTTAAATCTCACTGAATTAAATTCGTCAACCGTTATTTGTAAAACATATTTCAGAGATTTACTGTCTATGATATACATATATTAAGAAGGTATAAAAGCTTTAAAATTACTTCTAAAAATTTTCTTTAAAATAGCTTCAAATAAATAGCAAATCTTCTAAGTTTTCAACGCGAAGCAAGGTGAAATTTTTATTACTAATTCGAGGAAGCGTGAAAATTATGCCTAGGATACAAATAATTTTACTCGTTAGGTATCTGAAAATTTATGAATAACTGTTTCAACATAGAAACAAAGACGCTGATTCTTAACACTGTTTACTTCTCCTATTGAATTTATAGTTCCTTCTTATTTTTATTAAAACTATGTAAATAGTCGGAGAAAATGTACTTAATTTTATTACGTGCCTAAATTGTCTAAATGTGCATTGGTCTAAATCTAATATGTAGGTACGATATTTTATAATTCTAATGATTAGAGTTTTTTTTTTCAAATATAGTTATGGTATGCATTGACAAAATACAAAATGATTTACATTACAACAGTAAAGCCGCAAGAAATATTTGTGAAAAGGCATGAGCGAGCTCTTTTATTGTAATCTCCGACGATTTGGGAAGATGGAAAAAAGGGTTGTCGAAGCTTAAAGGTACCGATCACTAACGTTTTTATACCAATTCTTATATTTGCTTATTTGTTTATTTTGAAACTGTACAAATTAACTATTTTCATTATTATTATCAGAGCATATTATTTGTTATTAATTTGCAATACATTGAAATTTTCTAAAAACGTTTATTTGATAAATATCACCTTATTTCATGATATTCTCTATAGAATTTATAGGTAAATCTGTATCAGTGCAACTTGTGACTATGGAAAACTGCTACATAAATCCAAGTTACATGTCCTTGCGCATAAATCCAAGTTATTTTTCAGTACTCTACACCATCGATTTAGTGTCTTTTACGATAAATGTCTATTAATTTTACAAAATTTGTCTTTTTTGACGCTTCAAGATAATCATAAAAATAAGTTGATACATTTCGACAGGTCTTTTAATACCAGGTTAGTGATTACACTAACAGCGCCAAAACTTCAAGGATTTATCTTATTATAACATGACGTTAGGCTACTCATTATATAAAACTATTGGCCAAAAAACCAGTAAACAAAAATTCATATAATTATATTAGCTAATTAAACTACGCACCAAAACCCATCTGTGGATCCATACAATTACAATATACTTAATTAAATACATACTGTGATAGATATATTACACATTATAATCATTCATCATATTCATATTCATCAAAGAAATATGCAACCAGCAAGGGGTGCTTCTAAGGCAAGATCAGCGCATCTTGCCTTCGAAGCAAGCATCGGGTCGTCGAAATCAAATAATAGTCCTGTATCTTACAGTGAACTTTTCCAGGATCTCTTATATACTTATTTATTATACTAATAAAAATATTGGTGTACCAGGAGTGTTTGTACCTTTTAAATGAATAATAAAAGCGTCATATAAGTTTAAAGTCATAGGTATTTATTTTATATTGGAGTACATCGTATTTATATTATTAATATTTAGCTGGATAGCTTTTCGGTGAAAGACGGGTCAAAAGACTTCATTGTCTAGCCCAATATTGGGAATATGCGTGAAGACATAAGTTTATTATTATTTGTGATAAAAAATATCACTTGAACATTAACTTAGCGGTTCTTTAGTTTCTATAAAGCCAATCGCCCAATCTACCAAGCCCAACTACCGATTGTATTCTGGTATACCACAATATATCAAAGAGTTGAAATGTTGACATTATGAGGTTATGACATATATCACATTTACATTATGAGGCTATTATGAAAAATAATACAAATGCAGAATAAAATATGTGAGATAGAATAATATGATGTCCCGAAGCTATTGCTTTATGCAACTAATTTTTGCGATAGGATATTAATTAAGTCACAATAGCCGAATGGTTGGGTGGTCGAAATTTCGAGTCAAGGAACCCAAGTTCGATCCCCAAGTGGTAGGCTCATGCCAATGGGTTTTTCAAAAACTCATGTGCGATTTATATCGTTGGCTTGGACATATAGACGGTGACCACCTGTGACGTTGTCCCGAAAATATATTCTGTGGATGGTGGGTCAAAGGGACTTAATTTTCTAGACTAGACCTCTGTCTACCCTTGTATTAGGATATCAACATTAATCATATCAACAAAAATACTACATACCTAACATTATTAATAATCATAACCATCATAATTTTGCCCCTATCTGGCGGAATTTTCATAGAAGCTTAAAACTTTTTAGTTTAGTGAAGAGGAGCTTAGTCAACAATCTCAGTAATGTCTCCTAAGAGCTATCTAAAGATGAACATTAACAAAACGACGGTTACGTTTAATGCTCATGTCACCTATGTTCCTAAAATAATCATAATATTACTATTAAACTTTTACTCATCAAAACAAATATGAACAACCATATTAGCCTTGTGTGCAGTTCCAGCCTAGTTACGCAGTAGAGCACTGGCAATAGAAAGCGAATAGCCCTAATTTGGTCTAGCTAAAATTTATCACATTAGTAATTTGAAGTGTTGAACTTGACACGAGATTAACAGTGATGGAAACATGTATGATTAGCAATCGCAGTACCACACACCTCGCAGCGCAGGCGCTACTTACCATCATCGGTCTACTGTATATTGGTCTGTTTTTTCTTGAGATGATTATCCTGCTATCTAACGGTAGGCAATGATATTTTAAAGACTTTTTCTCTTACAACACCCATGAAAGATTAGGTAACTCGATAAACTCTTACGCAGATACGCTACAAAGCAAAGGCTCAAAATTATTTACATTACTTGAAGACTTCAGGTAGAAAGGTTTAGATAAGATTTCATCACTCTAAAAGTATGCTATAAAATGCGATATGTCAGTAAAAGGTCTAATGAAAAAAAAATCTAGTGACAAACTATTAGCTTTATTAATTATGCGCACGACTTGAAAGTGTTCCATTAGAACGCTGAACCTTATCATAATTATCATTCATTTTAAATATGAAATTATTCATTCCACTGAGCGAAGTTACTTCGATGCTATTTAATGCCCCACCTGCCGGAGGCGTCTAAGCTTGGCCGAAATTAATGCGTCGCAAAGTCGGCAAAGTCAATTACACTTTATTAAAACCGTCTCCATTTATATCAATTTGACACAAACTGTTACAAATACTGGCAATGTTCCGTCCTTTTATTCACTCGCGAGGCGGGGCTACGCAAGCGCTACGCGCCTACATCTCTCGTAGACAAAGCGGTGGCTGTACGCGAAGCACGGCCAGTATGAAATCGGAGCCCCTTGAGCTCGCTGCGACGCGCGTCCTTTTTTACGTTGACATTCACGTCACGTTACTGTAGGCCTCGTCGAGATCGACCACGATACCTTTGCGTTCCCGGTCAATGAATAATTAATTAATCTCACCGATTTGAAACGGCGAATCAATGAATGAACTTTACTATTCCATCGATTTGAACAGCGACACAGAAATTTGAACTTTATTCATACTAAATAAATAAATAAATAAGATAATAATATGATGAATAAATCTATCGCTTTCTATTCAAAACTTATTATGCTATTATCTTTCAGCTGTCTTGTTTCTTCATCAGATGGTAAGTATAACATTATTAAGTCGAGTAAATTTACATTAAAATTTGTGGTATTAAATAGTAGGATTACTAATAGGAAATATGGTTTTAAGTAGATTTTAATTTTGTTATTTAATTTATGTATTTAATTATTGATAGATGCCTGTAGTAAATTTTTTCACATAATTAGACTAAAGTATAAAAGTTACTCAAAAAGTTTTTTATTTAATAGACTATTCAATAACAATCTTTTCACGTTAGCCGAGTGGTTGGGTGATCGGAATTCGAGTCGAGAAACCCAAGTTCGATCCTTAGGTGGCAGGCTCGTACCAATGGATTTTTTTCTAACAATCTATTTACGATTCGTATTCAAGCCAACGGGCTTGGATATAAAGACGGCGACGGGCTCACCGCCAGTCACTTTGTCCAAAATATCTTCGGTGAAAGTTGGGTCGAAGGGATTTAATTGTCTAGATTAGACCTCTGTCTACCCCTGTATTGGAAATGTCATGAAGAAATATATTTCGTTTTAATAACAATATTAAAAATTTAAACACTGAATCTTTAAAAAGGTTTTAGAAATGATACATGTGACATGACATTTTATAACGTAACATTACAGTGACGCGTTTTAAAAAACTTGAATATTGAATAAAATTGTGTATCGCAATTCTAAAAAATGTAAAGTAAATCACAATAACTTTAATATTTTTTTAATTTTTTTTTACCATAATGGTCATGAACCATTAATCGAAGCTTTTTTTATTTTTGGTTATAAAATATTTAAACATGATATGGTGCCGCTTATAGGGCTTACTTACTTGTGTAAACTACATTATGTGATTTATTATTCTCTGCCGATACATGGGAATTTTGTGCATTTTATACTCTTGAACACGCAACGTGTAAATGACCATGGGAGGAGCAAGAACTTTGCAAATAGATAGCAGCTTCTTTCAGCGTTTGTCCTTGAGATTTATTTATGGTCAAATCATATTCCGACGACTCCAGTTAGTGCGGTCGCTTTTATAATATTTCTTCCCAGTTTTGTAATGTCAGAGCCTATTGCCGTTACATATCTAGTGCGATTTTTAGCCGTCTCAAAATTGCCAAATGTCTAATGTATCAAATTGAATCGAAATTTGTATGTGTACCAAATTTCATCTCATTTCGTAGAGCCATTAAAGCGTGATTGAGTAATAAACATTCAAACTTACAAACTCAAATACTTTCGTATTTCATAATATTAGTAGAAAGTAGGATAATTATGACTGATAATTGTCTTGGAGACTTGCTAGATGTATTAATATAAGATAGATTATGTAGAAGATTAGATATTATAACATTTTATTATTCATGGTTTATTCTGTGTATGGAAAAATTGTTGGAAGTGCTATCCAGATTTTCTTTTCATTAAAAAAGCAAAGACAAGTAGCCTCCTGGAAATGCGAATAAGAGAGATAAGAGTAGGTGATCGTCTACCACGCTACACTAGTACAGGTTTTCTTCACGGCTTCAACTTTGACGACTGATATTGCGAGACTTCAAAATATTATCTGTGGCGTAAACACCGGTTTTCAAGGTAGCGCCATCTCGAGGTCCCGGGTTGGATTCGCGGTTGGGACGATGTCGAAAATTTCACATTTTATTATTACATTTTTCTAGGGTCTTCGTTGTTTTCGATTCCCATACCACAAATGCTTTAGCATCTTACATTGGAATCTGAGCAATTTATGTGATGTTATCCTTATCTACATATGTATTTATTTATTATTATTTATTTATTTATTTAACTTTCTTTAAAGTAGAAGAGATTGCGAAGAGATTCGCAATATGGCGGTTTGAAAGATGACCTTATCACAAAAATTGATAAGGGCGTGCTTCGATGGTTTGGACACGTTGAGCGAATGAGTGAAGACCGAAAGGTGAAGAAAATATATAGCGCGAAAGTTAATATTAAAAGGTGTCGAGGTATGCCGTGACTAACTTCAGGGAAACATGGATTCTCTATCAAGGACTAATTTATAATATGCACTGGTTAAATATTTTTTTCTTTACTTTAATCCCGAAAATATCATCGGTGGAAAGTGGGTCGAAGGGACTTAATTGTCTAGGCTAGATCTCTGTCTACCCCTGGATGGAGAAGTGCGTGAAGATATTTTTTTCTTTTTTTTTTTTTTCTAGAAAATGTATATAAAGATATACAAACACACACTGGTATCTTAGACTTTTATAAATAACAATTAAACTACAGCGAATGAAACGCTTATATTAATTGAGAAAGTCTGCAGTGTGCTACTTCAAATGATAAAAAAAGTAAGATAATTTTGTCTACAAGTTTTCACAGACACGGACTCATAAACACAGACACACAGACGTACAGGAAAATTATTTTGAATGTTGTTACATAATATGTTAAACAAAATAATTGTTATAGAAATATACTCTATGTAACTCACCATTTTTTATATGAGGCTTCCAATAAAAAACGATCTTTAGTAAGCCTTATCATTAATTAATTAAATGAAGCCTTATCATTAATTAATTAATTAAATAACATTAATTTAATAAAGTATTTAAAAATACTAGTAGAAAATAAATAAAAAAATCGTTTGTCATTGAATAAAATTTATTATTTATTTTAGTGTAGGACTTAAACTTATTTACTTGTCTTTTTTAGATTTTGTTATTACTATTTCTCTTTTTTGGAAGGTTTAAGTTTTTGTGGAAAAAAATACTTAAGTTCATTGTATTTTTAGATACATTTCTTACTTGCCCGCGGTTATATTATTTTTTGCGCGGTCTAAACCGCGCAAAAATATTTCCACAAAAACTTAAACCTTCCAAAAACGAGAAATAGTAATAACAAAATCTAAAAAAGATAAGTAAATAAGTTTAAGTCCTACACTAAAATAAATAATAAATTTTATTCAACAATTACTTATATAAACAAATTTTCTAAATAATAATTAGATTTTAGGTCAACTGCTAACAGTTGACCTAAAATCTAATTATTATAAGTATCTGTTTCAAATGTCGTGTCAAAATCCAAATATTATTGGAACAAACTAAAATAAAAACAGACTATAATCTTTTGCTATACTTTCATTTTCGTTTAGAAAAAGGCTGCTATTACAACTGACAGGCAGTATTTTTTTATACTTTAGATTTTTAATAAGATCTAGTAAAAGGCAGTATGTTAAGAATACATTCGCCTCTTTGCGCTAGTTACTTCAATTCTTTAGCTGTTAAAAAGTATCATCGCTAAGTACAAAGTATTTATCAGTTCCTTGCATACATGCAAGATAAGTTGCAAATAAAATATATTCTTAACAAAGTTACAACGAAACGTTGTAAACTATCGTTTTACATTTTCTGGAAACGGATGATGATTTAAATACACTTTTAACCGTACCATTTTTATACAATAAATATATTGTGCGATTTGTAATGACGAGATGTAAATGTGCGATTTATTACTTTTATTACATTTTTCACTTGTTATTTTACACGTTTCCAGTACTAATTGTTATGGTCAACGCAACGTAATTTAAAGTCTAACGCTGAAGGCTATGAAAACTAATTGCAATATACCTAGTTAGGTCATAAATTCTGTCACATATTTAATATAAAATAATTGAAACAAGTTTATTCATTATGTAACCATTTAAATATCAAAATGAGCTTAACAAAACATATTCTTATGACAATAAAGTGTATTCAAAATGACCTCCGTGATTTTGAATACAGGTCTTCAATCTGCGCGGCCAGTCGTCTATCGCAGCAAGAACGAGGTCCAAGTCAATATCGGCGGCTGCTTAATCAGGGATGTCTTGAGTGACTCCAAATTGGGATGAGGCTTTGAGCACGCCTTTTCCTCCAAGTGTTGCCATATCTTGTAATCTAACGGATTCAAATCTGGACTGGAAGAGGGCCAGACTTCGTGCCGGATGAAGTCGATTTGTGGCGCCGCCAGCCAGTCTTGTGTGCTCTTCGATCCATGAGCTGGCGCCGAATCTTGTTGGAATACACAGTGCCTGTTATTGAACATGGTATGAAAAACAGGTTCTAGGTTCGTCGGGACTGTATTTTGATACACAACTGCATTCGTTTTTACACCTTTCTCACAAAAATGTACCTGTGTTAAGTCCCAATAAGAAACTACCAACCATACCATGAGCGAGGATGGAAAATGACCTCGTTGGACACGCGGAATGCGGTTGTTCGCTTCTTCACTACTGTGAACGTACACCTTTACATTTTGTATGTTGTAGCTCTCTTCTACGTTAAAAATTTTTTCATCCGAAAAAAGAATTTCCCGATATTTTTTTTCCGCATACCGCTTCAACAAAACGCGGCATCTCTTCAGTCCATGTCCATTAGAAGAGCATTTAAACGATGTCCTGGTTTTCTTCGATATGCCCGAACCCCTAAGTCTTCATTTAACACCCTTTTCACCGTGGTTCTGCTTAACCCCATCTGAAGGGCCAACAGTTTCTACTTTTGTTTGGGATTTCTTTGAATTCGCGCCTTCACAGCTTTTATCACTGCTGGAGTCCTAACAGACGGAGGGCGACCACTTCTTGACCTGTTATCTACAGTAGAGTCTTCATTGTATCGTTTGATGGTACGATAAACGAATCTTTTGGTTATATTCAAATTATTCAGTATGTCAAAAATTTGAATTGGCGCATAACTGCAACGATGCAACGCAAAACTGCAACACGGTCTTCTCTAAGCGTCCACTCCATATTTAAAAATGAGTAAAATTTTAAAAAGTATACAGTTTAATTTTCATGAACAATTCGAAATTCGAATTCAATAAACATTTTTGTGGCCAGCATTCTAAAAGAAAAGTTTTTACTGTGTGACAATAATTATGACCTTACTGTGTATATACACAGAAACATTTTTTTATTTCAATGCATAAGGAACCGATTTACTTTATAAAATGTAGATTCGCGGCTCTACTATTAGAGTTGGGTGTGGCACGAAAAATTTTCCATTTTTCTCTATTTTCAGAAATAAACCGAATCCACTGATTTCGTTTTATATTTGCTTATTTGTCCATAAAACAAATAACAAGCATGAAATATCGGTAAAAATGATATAATTCAGTTTAATTATTGATTTCAATAAGATTATAAGATAATTTTGTGAATGATTTAATTTATCTTAAAACTTAAACAAAGATCCATGCACTATTCTTATACAATAAACTATATAAATCACTTAAATTGCAAAGGTGCAATAATTTAACCTAACTTCCTTCTTCCTTCATAATATTGTTCGTATAATCCTTCTGAACAATAACATTTTCTATAGCACATTTAAACAAAGATCTATTCTTTTGCTAGTCATTTAATAAAATGAGATGTCAATGAACAATTGACATACTCGTATTATTGCAACGGCTGGTTCTCGTTGATATCTGTTACGCCATTATTCAGCGGATTAGCTTTGCGTTGAATAAGCTGTAGAATATTCAAAAGAGTATTAATGAATTTCGTTTAAATCATATGAAAGTTAATATAATATTGACCTTATCAATATTAGTTTATTTCTTTTATTATTCTTGTACCCCCTAAAGTTATGGTATCGAAATCAATATAGCTGCCATGTTTATAAAAAAATATTTTTAGAACCTTATCTTAATCACTTTATTTTTTATTCCCAATTTCACAAGAGTGATGTAGTCAACAACACTTTTATGAAATTGCGAAAAACTTTCGGCTATGACCTTAATTGAAACTAACCTTGTTAGTTCCGGTATTATTATTTACAATAAACCCAACCCGACTTCGCACGAATAACAAAGCAAACACTTCTACATTTTTTTCTGTACATTGCTGCCTGTTGCATGGAGTATGTGGGTTAATTTGAAACCGTTTACTTACAATTATCGTCATTTACAGAAAGTTAATGATCAAATAATTATTTTCTCATGAATCACTCCACTAGTGGAAACCAAGTAATGAACCATGAACCACGTTTGTTTGTGTTTAAGTTTTATCGTGTTAGGGCAGACAGCGAACGATCCTTATTTCTAGGTGGCTGAGGACCGTTCACTGTGTAAAGTTTTAGGAGAGGCCTATGTTCAGCACTGGACTCTTGGTAAAGAAGAAGAAGAAGAAGACAGACAGAAGTGGCAGGGAGTTAGGAAGCTTCTAGTCACAAAACTTACTTAATAAAATAAAAAAAAATATCTTCACGCAATTTCCAATACAGGGGTAGACAGAGGTCTAGTTTAGACAATTATGTCCCTTCGACCCACCTTCCACCGAAGGTATTTTCGGGACAACGTGACAGGTGGTGAGCCCGTCGCCGCCTATATATCCAAGCCAACGATATTCGCACGTAAGTTTTTCAAAAACCCATTGGTACGAGCCAGCCACTTTGGGATCGAACTCGGGTTTCTTGACTCGAAATTCCGACCACCCAAACACTACTTAATGCACCTCAAAATCTACTGTAGAACATATCTAGTCCAGTAAGGAGGATTCACAACGCTTGGCAAGTTTACGGTCACATGTCAAGTCACATTGCATTAAAGACACCTATCTTATCTTTTCACAGGTCTTCTTAATCAAATGATTATTACACCTCCTATTAGTGGTTACCATGATTTTAAAGGTTTTTCTTAGTAGAGAAAACCTTTAAAAGCCTTTTGTTACTACACCTACGGCAAGAAAGAGTATACTTATAGATTAATTTTTTCACTAAAATCTAACGTTTAGAAAAAAAAACCATTTAACTTTAATTGCAGGATATTAAATTAAGCTGTAGCCTGTAAAAATATAAAAGATTATATAATGTTATATTTTTATTCATAAGTATAAGTTATGAGTTGTGATAATAATTTTTTTTATTCTGCCAACGAATCTGCTTTTTTTTCTAATGATGACGGCTTTTGATCTTCATCCGAAACACTTGGTGATTTTACGTTTAAAAATCCCAGCCCTGTGTTTAACGTGTGTCACATTAGCGTTCAGAGTTTACCTTGTCGTAACAATGATTCGATTGAGGGTTTCGCTAAGTCTAACGTTCATGCCGTCCTGATTTCGTTTAGCCGGCTCTCAAACCTAATCTCCTTTCAACTTCTTATACCATCCCTGGCTTCAGATTGATCCGATACGATCGCATCGATAGGAGGGTCGGTGGCGTTAACATAAACCTCCGCAATAAATTTGCCTTCAAAATTCTCGTGTCGTCCCCTCCTCACTCATCCGTACCCGCCGAGTTTCTTTTCCTAGAGGTAAACATAAGTACATAATGGCCTATTAAAGTCCACTGCACGACATAGGCCTATTCCATAGGGAGGATTGTTCATAATCGCCACGCTTGGCAAGCGGATTGGCGATATCAGTAGCAGACCACTCGCACCTCAGACGCTGCTGCCCATCTTCGGTTTGATTATTTTGGTCTGAAATTTTAAGAGATGGTTATCTCGCCATCTATTGATTACCATAACGATATCCAAGGCTTTAGTCACCTCTTACGATACCCACGGTTAGAAAGGGAGTGTCAATATTCTTACACCGTTACGTCACTGTCAGCTTTAATAAAGCTATTCTTGGACTTTATAACAAACACGCTCCCATTAAAAGAGTGAAGCTCAAGCGTCCGCCTGCGCTACGGACTAGAAGTATCAAGCTATAATAGTATATGGCTACCGGACGTTGAGGAAATTGGATACATCCATAATATCCCCAGTCGTCGTTCTACTGTTAAAGACCTTGGCGTATACATCGACTCCCCTCTTAGTTGGTGGCCCAAACCTTATATGTTGCCACAGTCCTTCGTACATTCTACCGTTTAAAAAACTTTGTCTCGTCGAGAACTAAAACGATTTTAGTTCAAACTTCAATTTTCCTTCTTATTACTATGGCGATGTGTTATTTTGACCAGAATGCAGATCTTCTTGATAAATAAAAAATATTAAAAAATACGAGCGCCTTCTCATTTACTGAATGTTACTGGTAGAAAATGATTTAGGCATTTAGTACTCCTATATCATATGTATGAAGTCTCACAAATAGATAAAAATAAATAAAACAACAACAAATAAATAAAACAGTTATGTATCGGGTACTTTTTCAAAACAAACCCATTTATAAAAGTAACCTATCTTTTACAAATTTTTCTTTAAGTATCGGGTATTTTCAAGAATTCAAATGATTAAGCATGTTTTCTATGATGTTTTTAAACTAAAGAACACCACTCAGCAATCTTGCGTATTCGATTCCAATCCGCCTTCCACCCCTTCATCTAATGAAGCCAATTTTCCGCGCCTCCTTCACCTTGCTTTCCTTTTGAATTTTCTCGCGTATTTTCCGTGTCATCTATCTCCTTCCATGTTTCCGCGTAGGCAGATTACTCTAAATTTCATATTCCGCTTTCATTGATTTCATAAACAAAAGACTATTTGTGTAGCTGCTCAAATATTTGAACAGATAATTTAATTTTACGATTACAGTAATAATAATATTCTCTTATCGTATATACGTTCTCTTATCGTATAAAGGCACGATAGCCGAGTGGTTGGGTGATCGGAATTACGAGTCGAGTGACCCGAGTTCGATCCCTAGGTGGCAGGCTCGTACCAATGGGTTTTTCAAAAAACTTATGTACGAATTAAGTCGTTGGCTTGGACATAAAGACGGCGACGAGCTCACCACCTGTCACGTTGTCACAAAAATAACTTCGGTGGAAGGTGGGTCAAAGAGACTTAATTGTCTAGACTAGACCTCTGTCTACCCCTGTATTGGGAATTGCGTGATAGAGATATTTATTTCATATTTATTAATATATAAATATACGTGTATATATATATATATATATATATATATATATATATATATATATATATATATATATATATATATATATATATATATATATATATATATATATATATATATATATATATATATATATATATATATATATATATATATATATATATATATATATATATATATATATATATATATATATATTTCTCCCAACTTTTTCCCAACTACTCGACTTGCACCTGTACTTAGTATTTAAAAACCTAAATTTTTTTTAAATGCCAAAATATTACTTAATCGTAAATAGATAAATATCTTCACGCAATTTCCAATACAGGGGTAGACAGAGGTCTAGTCTAGACAATTAAGTCCGTTCGACCCACCTTCCACCGAAGATATTTTCGGGACATTACTTAATCATTCGGGACATTACATAATTAAATATTTGGATATATTTAAGAAGACACGTTAAATTACGTTCAAGAGCTTTTTCGTAACTTTGTAAAATCGCAGCATTAAAGATGCTTCCTTATTTGCATTTCACGGCACTTTCGTCTCTGAAGATATTTCGGAGCGTGTCCTCTCTTGAAGTTTATGGTAGTTACCCGTCAAGTCAGCTGCATCGAATTGATTTAACTCTAGAAATATTCCAACACTAAATATTAACATATTTATAATTTATCTTGAGTCGTGAAAATTAAGAGAGAGATAATTTTTTTGCTAGAATATTTTTTGTATGTTTTTGTAATAAATGTGTACGTAGGCGTAATTAATACTATATGCGCTAATGTTTTCACAATACTAGTAATGATAATAGTATTGCGTAGGTTTGTTTTCTTTGACAATATCTTGTTCTACGTCGTGATTGCAATATTAACATAAATTACAGTTGTTTTACATGAATTAAATAATGAATAAAATTGTATTATCTCAAACAAAAATCATCATAATTTTATGTATAACAACATAAAGAGATAAAAATAAATGAACACGGCGACCGGACACAATTCGATAAAGTGACGGGTTAAGCCGTTGTATATTTTATGTGAACGCTACGTTTGCCCATATTTCTCGGCGTCTGTGTCGATGCTGGAACGGCAACAAACGACGCCAGTCTTTTAATATAGTTTTTAAGCTAAAATAAATGAGAACAGTTATTGCAAAAAATTATAATATAAATAGAAATATTGTATCCAATACTTTACAATTGAAATACACTTCAATTACACTTTTAAATTTTTACTACAACTAATTTATGGTACTGTTTCACCAATTGATCTTATTTGATGATTTTATGTATGATAATAACATCAAAAATGCGATTATAGTTCACCAGATAGTAAGTGGTTATTGGGTTTCAGCAAAATTAAGTCACACAAGTCTTTAGTCATAGAATTCTTGAATTCATTATGCTTTGCTAAGACACTGCTATCAGATTTATTATGATATCCATATTACAGTACTTGCCCCTAATTACACAAGTGCTGTACTGTATCAGTAGTTACCAGTAATAACTATTTTTGACCCAAAAAATTTTTGTTAAAGACGATACATACAATATTATTTTATTTTTTGGATTAATATAGCTTAGATTATAATTAACCAATGTATTTTAACTACGTAATAAAATATGTCGTTAAAAAAATATTTCACCGATAAAAATAACACCAAAATAGATACACAGCAACTTGAGGTGAGTTTATAACACCACATTATCTTGAAAACGATCAACGTGTTTGTGCATGGATTCGATTGGTGTCGTCTACAACATGGCACCGGCGTGCCGCACGCCATACGCTTCGTCG
This sequence comes from Sericinus montela, assembly GCA_029286605.1. Classification (NCBI taxonomy): domain Eukaryota; kingdom Metazoa; phylum Arthropoda; class Insecta; order Lepidoptera; family Papilionidae; genus Sericinus; species Sericinus montela. The sequence continues at coordinate 8,775,777 of JAGSMR010000015.1, read as the reverse complement.
CTGAAGCAACCCGCAGGCATCTCTACGCCACTGTCGCCCTCCCCTGATTTATAACGGCAATATAACGCCAAACTGTCATGCAGATATTTTTATAACTTTAATACAGACGGCACTTTAAAGATTTTCTTCGTGGAATATCTTTTTCTTATTGCATACCTTTTATTTTGCTTACGTTGCTTTTGGATACGGATACATTAGCATAATTAAATATGCTTCTTATGTAATTGCTACAAAAGTATGTCTTATGTCTTATATGTCTTATGTATGTCTTATGTATATTACAAAAGTTTCATTTCAATATATAAATGTAGGCGGCCCTTTTGACGTTGCGTCTGGTGTACATCGGCAACAAAAATTTTGGCTATGAATGTTTATAATAAATAAGAATTTAAAAGACAAAGAAAACATGTTAAATGTAAACGTAAAAGTTATAATAATATGTAAATTAAATTATTCCACCCAAGTATTATAAAAAATTTCTAAGATGCAGGAGCAGGATGCGTCCGTAAATATAATTAGTTTCTTACTGAAATATTAATTAAACGATGTGGATAAACAAGAATTATCCTGATTATGTTTGTCGTTTCATTTGTATTCCAGCGTGACGTATAAAGATAACGAAACTAACAAATTATTGTTCCTACATTAGATGTTATTAAGATGCGTGAAGCATCTTTTTTGTACACTTTGAACTTTTTTTACATTTTGAAGTTTTCAAAATGTATTTGTATTCTTTAAACTGTATGTTTCTTAAAATAATTGTCAATTGTATATGCATTAGGAATGAGGAATTTAGTATAAATTTTGTAATCAACCATAATAATTATGGTAGATGCTAAAAATCAGCACCGATAACAAACAACCAAATAAAAATGTGAAATAAAAGCTGTCTTTAGCTATGACTATAAAAAACAAACGAACAATGAAACATATTTATCCCAAAATTATACCACAAAAAATTAAAACCACTAATAATATTGGGAAGATTAACATTACCTGTGGTTCATGCAATATTAGGTGACAGCGACCTTACGGGTGAAATTTACGTTTGGCAAATTAGCAAATTTGGTTTAAAATATCTGGCTACCAATGCCCAGCCAAGGCATTCTAAATTAATTATTTTATAAAAATTTAGCAAATTTGCGTGTATTATGTAATCTACACTCAAAAATTGCGTAAGCGGCCGGCTGTGGTTAGAGTAATAAAAAAATTAATAAATTAAAAAACAAATTGAATAAAATTAAAATATCTTTACGTTATTCCCTATACAGGGGTAGACAGAGGTCTAGTCTAGACAATTAAGTCCCTTTGAAGAACCTTCCACCGAAGATATTTTCGGGACAACGTGACAGTTGGTGAGCCGTCGACATCTTTATGTCCAAGCCAACGATATAATTCGGACATAAGTTTTTGAAAAACCCATTGGCACAAGCCTGCCACCTGGCGATCGAACCCGGAACTCGAAATTCCGAGCATGGCTGCCGCTGTGGTTGGGTGCCGCTAAAACAAATTGGAAAGTTAAATAAGTTTGAAATATAGGCACTGCATTAAATGAGCGGCGCAAACGGAGGAACAGAAGTCTAGTTTGCGTTTTATTTCTCAACAGGCATTATCATGAATGGATATCGAATTGTATCTTACCTTGTAATCAAAAATGGATCCTGTACGATAACTTTAATATACCCTCATGAGAGTCAGCTAAATCTTATCTCAAAGGAAAGTTTACTCAGAAGAAAGTAAGTAAAGGATGGAAGAGTGCCAGAGTCATACATTACAGCTTCCTAAGGTCTGGGCACACAATTACCATTGTGTGTATCGTCAACGATTGCAAACGATGTTGAAAAAGCTAACCATTGAACACTTGTCTTTACCTTTAACTTGTCATCTTTCTAGCATACTACGGCTTCAGAACAACGTTCGACCACGCACGGCACATCTAACGGCCGCGATAATAACGAGCTTCGACTTAAATGTCTTTAACAGCCACAGTACTTCCCGGGCCTTACTGTAATTTATTTCCACTTTTTTCGGAATTTACAGAGTTTCAAGCTAGGAAAAAATTCCAATCGACCTGATCGGCCCAAACGGCCTTCAAAGATTTTATTGAGTCTCGCTCCCATAGTTTTTGAAGCAAAGGTCTATGTAAGTCATGGTATGTACTATGATTAAAAAAAATATCTTCACGAAATTCCCAATACTGGGTAGATACAGATACAGGAATTCCCAATAGATACTATGATTGAGTAGATATATATAAATCTTAATATTAATTCATAAAATTCGGGTTCTGTATATTTGTGGCCGTAAAACAGTTAACGTAGACGTGGATTTATTGACTTGAATCTTTACACAATGTTAAATTTGATTCAAAGTGTGTTTTTGAATGTATACTTTTGACCAAAAGTTATTACAGAATTGTAAAAAAACAGGGCAGGTAAAAAATATTAAATTTAATGATGTGTTAGTAAATTGATTTTCATAAGAATCTGATATTTTCACCGGGTTGAGCCTACCCGGAAGAAGCAAAGCTTGACCAAGTAAGAAGTTATTTAATAAAATCTGATTTATTGCGCAGTAAATATATTATTTGTATCGTTGTAGGTTAACTGCAACTTAAAGATTCGGTTGGAGAAAAAGCTGCATAATGAAGGCTTGCCACTCCATAGCGTGGACATCAAATATGCAGAAGTCGTTAGTGCCATAAAGTATTTTCCGCTGGTTGAAATTGCTTTCTCGGTCACTAAATCGACAAAGATTTATTATGCATTTTTTAATTTAATAAATTTTACTGCCTATCGTATTAAACATTATTGTAGTGACTTGATGACAAATTAATTTTTCTATCTTCAACGTTGGAGAATATTGGATTAAATTCTGAGTAAAAGTATGTATGAATATAGTAAAATTTTACTTAATATTATAAGCCTTGTTATACAAATTCTTTGCTGTGACTGCCTGACAGATCGATGCATAGCCAATATTCATATTTTAAGCAGGACAGCCGCATCTAAATTGCAATGCGTTTGGTTTTAATTTCATTTGAATTCAGAAAAATATTTAACAGTCCAAGATTTGACTTCAAATTAGTGTGTATTTTCTCTGGCTATTTATTAAAATTACACACACACACACACACACACATAAGAAATACCTGTGATAGGAGATTTTACTCCGCCATATTCATATTCTTTGATTGCACTACCAGAATTTACTATACTTATACCACCTAATATACTACAGAGATATTATAGTTAATAAGTTATTGCTAGTGTAAGTTAAGTAAGTAACAAATATATACATATTTGTGTTTTACAGTGTTTTTACGGTGTGTGTATATATTTGTGTTTTTACATAAGTACCTGGAGTGTGTCTGAGAGAGCGAGTGCATGTTTGTGTTACGTCTATATATTTTACTTAGTTTAACAGTGCCTCAGTTACTTCATATGTCAGGGTAAGGTCTTTTTTTTTTTTTCAGAGTTCTTTATTCTTGATTAATTTTTCTATATAGATAAGTAATCTATGGAATGTCTTGATGGCATCTTTACAGTTACATCTGTTCACCTTTTAATAAGAATACTGTGGTCAACAACCAGTATTCTCTGCTTTATTAATTGGATTTAACTATATAAGCTCGGGGAACCCAAATGGCCTAAAGATCATAGTTTTAATAAAGTAAGTTCAGCTGTTTCAACTCGTAAAACTTAACAAATAGGAATACAACAATTTACTTTAGATTGGACTTTAAACAATGATTTTTCTTTAGAATATCTCCAGTACTAATATATCGAAATGATTTAAAAACATATAAATCTAACTAGGGTCACTACCAACTAGCGGTAGCCCAGGCGACCCTGGTACATATTACATCGGTAGCGACCCTGCCTTTGACCATTCTTATATACTAGCAAGATTTAAGGATGAGTTATAAGTGTACGTTTCTTATAGACTATAGTTTTCCTGCTAGTTGTTCTTCCTTCCGTATTAATGTTTTTAGGTACAATTTTAGAGGTAACACTTTTTATGTTAGCATGCTTACTGTATATTTTTTCTTTAATTATTTCCCGGTATTAATTAATAAAATTAAGGCTGTTGTCGTAAATAAATCAATTAAAAAAAATTTGACGTTCATTCATTCCTATACTAAATACTAAATCTTCTACTCGTCCGCACTGGAAATTCATTTAAAACAGGTTTACAAAGTTTTCTTTTACGTATTAACATATACATTTAAAAGGTCAAACTAATCGCAGTTATCACAGTAAGTATCACTTCCTTTTTTTTATTACCGCCCAACCGTTATTTACGATAAAATGGTTTCTGATTAATTTCATAAAATTACAAATTGATAAAACTTAGCGCATTCTACACAAAATTCTCTTCGAAATGGGGACAGAGTATAAAAACACTTTTGGTAATGTGTTTTAGCATGCTTTCTATCTTCCGCAAAGAGTTGCGGAAGTCTCTACTAGAGGGTAGGGACTTCTCTCCGCTGCCCTCGCGGACCAAATGTCAAATGTAAGTTCTGATCCATCATGGAATGCCGGGTGGTAGAGTGCTTGTTCAAGAAAATCAAAAGTGGCGGACGCGTATGATAAGTTTTCAATATGGGATTGGAGCTCATATAGGCAGACGACCGAGATTCTTGAGGAAGTAGGAAAAGATTCGTTCTTTTCGAAGAGCGGGTACAGCCACTAGTGTGACTGTAGTCCCGAATGTAAGTGAAATATTAGTTGGTGAACCCGAAAACTCTCTTACTTGCCGTCTCATGTATAAAAAATTAGTGTAATATTAGTTAGTGTAAGCGTAAGCGGAATGAGATAAAAGCCGACAAAATGTCATTGGCTACCGACAGATAACCATCGTGAGAAATGTGGCGTCTAAGATGTGATACAGGTACTTATACAGTACAGATGTTTTTTATGAACCCTCCCTTTCGGTGGAGTTCTAGATCCTGCAATTAATTTAAACTGGACGTTATGTATGTACATATAAAAAAGAGTAAACAGTGGGGACATTTCTTTTTAGTAAATATAATTTTAAAGTACAATCTTAAACTGACATCTTATACTTATGAAAAATAGGATTAATATTATTGTTTCATCTCTAGTTCGGATCCATAAAAACATCCTAGATATTTTGCTACTTGTGTCCCACAGAACCTGCAATGTTTTCGGTAAGAAATTAGCTACGATTTTGTAATCTGAATGATAAGATTTCACACATTAGGAACCGAGTTCATGTTTTATTAAGTAAATTATTTACAATTTCCAAAAAAATGTGGTCTATTTTAACTTGAGCTTTTTGCTGTATGATAACTCGAACTTAAGAGAGATCGAGCTGTATATTTAGTTATACTGAACCGATTTCATTAATAATTGCACAAATTTTTAAGCTGGAAAGTAATACATTGATTATTAGTAACGGAACTAATATCCGTTCAGTGATCCCAAACAAACAAACACACATACAGAAAAACAAGAATTTCAAAAATCTTTTCATTGGGCTCAGGCACGTCTTAGGAAGCCATTCCACTTAGTGTGGATGGCTTCCTAAGACGATCCTAAGCCCATCTGGCCTTTTTACAATTTTATAATGTGTAAGATATTTATCAAATATCAACGAGGACAAAGTTGCGGCCAACAGCTTATTTGTACATAAGTTAGGAATGTAAATCATACGATCACAAGTACTTAACTAAGTACTGAGTAAAGAAGTTCTTGCGACTTTAAAATTTCCCGTGCTATTGTAAGAACTTCCTATAAGAAAAATTTCTAAATTCTTTCTAATAATATACAATTATATTGTTAGTAAACTTTATAAAGCTACTTAGCGACATAACAATATGCGCGAAGTTTTATATTGAACTTGCTGAATGTAGCCACGCTTCTATGTGACATATTTTGTTAACGATGCGGTTACATTTTCGTTGATAGGATATTAAACTAATTAATAACAATCATCTTTGAAAATAACTACAAAAAAGTGTATAAACAGTAGTCAAAGAATGCATAAACAGTATGAAAAATATTATATATACAAGTTTTGGGCATTAACATATAGAATACAGCAGCATTTAATAGTGGTTATCACGGCATTCTTTTACGCAAATTATATTTAATGCTGTATAAATCAAAAAAGTCACGATAGCCGAGTGGTTGGGTGGTGAGAATTTCGAGTCAATAGACCCGAGTTGGTAGGCTTGTACCAATGGGTTTTTGAAAAACTTATGTACGAATATCGTTGGCTTGGACATAAAGTCGGCGACGGGCTCACCACCTGTCACGTTGTCCCGAAAATATCTTCGGTGGAAGGTGGGTCGAAGGGACTTAATTGTCTAGACTCGACCTCTGTCTACCCCTGTATTGGGAATTGCGTGAAGATATTTTTAATATATTTTATTTTCTGTATTTTTTGAAAATATTTCCCGTAACCGTGAAAGCTTCATGACACAAAGAATTTATTAATAATCTGAAATACAAAATTCAAAAGCCTCTCAGATAAATTACAATTCATTGACTCCTTTTCCAGTTTTCTGTCACAAACAAACGGATTCTGTATTTTTATTAACATAGATATACATATGTAGTTTTTTTGGATAACAAAATTCGTATTGGCAAAGAAATTAAATATTGACTTAATAAGTTAATCAAGGTGTCCTAACGAATCCAAGACTAATTAAGCCTCTGGCTTATGTACATGACATCACTTCTCGCAATTTTGCCAGTTGGGACCTCACATTTCAACGCTTCGACACTATTTGCAACCCATTTACAACGTTGATAGCGATAGAGACGTAATTGTTCACCAGATAGGTGTACGGTACATCGAGTGTACTGAACGCGTCGTCGTGAATATTGTTGCATTTTGCATAAAATCGATACTCATGAATGTAGTTACATTGAGTCCTCTATAAAGCGGAATAAGATCCTTCAGATCGGTTTTACTGTAATCTCGCAAATGGATAATTTAAATTCATTCGTAAGCTAATTCAGTCAATTACCGATATCTATTTATCTTACAAGCACTATTCAAGTAAATTTCACGTGTACATTTACATTTACACACTTACAAACACATTTTTGTACATAAATAAACTTGATTCTACATTAATCTTAAATCAAGTCTTAACATTTTACATTTTATTGAATGGTGTAATACTAAACATCTAAATTTGACATTATGGTACTTCCAATGTCGCTTCAATTAAAGTTAAGTAACAAGTACCTTCACAGGTAAATGATATTGTTGGACCTATCTTGTGTACTACTTACTAACTTAATTACTTAAAAAAGGGCAATGAAACTACGTCTACAAAAATTTCCCAATTTTTTATAGTATGGAGACTAGAAATGAGTATAATGATATAGTTGTTTGAATAGAAATTTGCTACATGCTTCAAACTAATGAAGCATGTAGCAAATTCTTATTCAAATAACTATTTCATCTTACCCATTTCTAGTCTCTACGTCTCTAATTACGTAATCTAGATAAAAATATATTTTTACTTTAATGTTGTATCGTTACCTTGGTAACTAAGACGGCGATATGCTCACCATCTGTCATGTCGCAAATAAGGTTCGGTCAAAAAGGGAAGGTAAGATGAGCTACAAACCGCCTGAATTTAGTTTATTGATTCTCGTCCCCATGGTTTTTTTTAGTAAAGATCAATGAACCTATGAGACGGTAAAAGTGCATAGATAATAACGTTGCATACTTTGATTATATTTTACAAAATATATTTAACAATAAAAAGAAAATGTGCGGCCGACCGAAAGCGAAACGAAGAGATTCGCAATATGGCAGGTTTGAAAGATGACCTTGTCTCAAAAATGGATAAGGGCGTGCTTCGATGGTTTGGGCACGTTGAGCGAATGAGTGAAGACCGAATGGTGAAGAAAATATATAGCGCGAAAGTTAATATTAAAAGGTGTCGAGGTAGACCGAGACTAACTTTCGAAGACCATGTGAGCAAATTGCTCGAAGAGAGGAGGGTCAAGAGTACTCGGATACCTAGACGTGCATGTATGAAGAAGATGATGAATCTGAAAGAAGCGAAAGAAGTATGTAGGGATCGTGACACTTGGCGATCTGTTCTCTCTGGCTACCCCGTCTGGGATTGTGCGTGAAGATAAATAATAATAATAACAATAAAAAATCACTTTATGTTCCTCCCGTACAAAACGCCTATATCATATGTAGGGTCCTAATGTATAGAGCGAGTTATTAAAAATATCGTTTAGCCATCATTATACCATCATCATCATTATACCATAGATTCTCTAAGTAAAGTTCCCATTTAAATCATAAAATTGAAGGAACAGAATTTTAATCACGCAATGGGTCTTTGACTGGCTTTTCAATTAGAGGTAGTTAATTTAGAGTGAAAAAGGTGACCGGGCCGTGTTAGAATACGGCGCGGGTCGACTGAGAATCTAATTTGCCGGCAGGCTTGCACATAGAGTTTTGTCACAGCGTACTGTTGCAATTAGGTGAATACACAAGTTACGGGTTTACCGAACGAGGTGAAAAATAGATCTGTTTTTGACACATACTATTCAGTGAATTAAAGAAAGTATGTTAATATTATTTTTATTTAAACAGAAACAAAAATTAATATAGTTACTTATAATAGATATACTTGTTTAGAGCCTCCATTTGAGTGCAGATGCAATTATCAGTTGCTATTTAAAACACTAATAAACAAAGATCTTAAGACTAAATGCTTAATAGTAAGCATTCGATCCCCGGTCTCCGGTTATTTTTCTTCTTCTTTACAGTCTATTAACGATTCACAGCTGAATATGAGCCTCCTCTGATAATGGTTCGCAGCAAACTGAACCAATAGATACTTCACAATGTAAAGAGAAATAAAACATCTATTAATTCATCCATCCATCCACTTCGTCCTACACTGCGTCTGTATGGTTACTCCCTACGTTTTACCCTACCCGTTAGCAATTTTGCGAGCTTTCTGGGCGACCTATTGGCACTTCTGTTTTCAATGAGGATCTGCCGTAGCTTATTTGGCAACTTGAACTTCCTCATTAAGTCTATAGTAAAAGATTATCTATCGGTTCCATAAAAATCAAACTGATTTATATTCAGTGAGAAGTTAAGAAGATAGCAAATGAACACGGAACACGGGACGATTGACCTTACTGGTTAAAATTTGACTCAAGGGCTAGTTTACTTACACTCTCAGTTTTAAATTTCGAATGACAAGAGGGCTTACTCGTTATCTGGTAATAACTTTATCGTAAATTGTAAACTAAACTTATCATAATATAAGAAGTCACGATAGCCGAGTGGTTGGTGGTCGGAATTTTGAGTCAAGAGCAACGAGCCTGCCAATTGGGGACCGAAGTTGGCAATTGGCAGGCACGTACCGCAGGTTTTTCAAAAACTTATATATTAATATGTTTTCACACAATTTCCAATACAGGGGTAGACAGAGATCTAGGCTATACAATTAAGTCCCTTTGACCCACCTTCCACCGAAGATATTTTCGGGACAACGTGACAGGTGGTGAGCCCGTCGCCGTCTTTTATGTCCAAGCCGAAGATATAATTCGTACATAAGTTTTTAAAAACCCATTGGTACGTGCCTGCCGCCTGGGGATCGAACTCGAGTCTCTTGACTCGAAATTCCGACCACCCAGCCACTCGGCTATCGTGACTTTTTCAAAAACTTATGTAAGAATTATATCATTGGCTTGGACTAAAGACGGCGACGGGCTCCCCACCTGTCATGTTGTCCCGAAAATATCTTCGGAAGAAGGTGGGTCGAAGGGATTTAATTGTCTAGACTAGACCTCTATCGACCCTTGTATTGGGAATTGCGTGAAGATATTTATTTATTTATTTATAATATAAATAAATAAATAAATATCAAATAATATAATAAATAATAAATAATATAATAGAAATGATAATAAAACTGGTTTGTCAAAAAAGCTAGATTTCGCTAAATATGTTCGCTAAAATAGTACTGTAAGTATATACTTAGTTAAGATAATTCGGTAGGCAGAAATATATATGTACATACTTATAAAATAGGTCTACAACGCTCCATCTGTGTAGCGTTGTCATAAATAGTGCGATTGAAGTACTTTTGTAGGAAAACAAGTAAAGGTTTACCATTCATTCGAATTTCTCCAACTAGTTGCCAACGCTCTGAATAGGCTGCTGCTCCCAATCTTTGTAAAAATTATCTCTCACGCCCCTTCTTTGAACCGTTTAAATCTAAAAATATATTTCACAGGCCATCTATCAAGTCATATTAGAAGCAAGCCTTTGGAATTGTTTATACGCGTAAGCTCTTTTTTCATTAGAGTCGGAGACGTCGCATGCAGTACTGGGGTACACAGGGCTTGTACGCCAAGATTGATGGGAACAGGATGGATTTGTTCTATTCGCTTTCTCTCTCATCAATCATTCGCGGATATTTGTCCGTGTCTCAGGTTGTTTATTCCGAATAGATTGTTGCCGGCCTTGGGGAATTACGTGTGCGTGTAAAGCATTTTCAGTGATGCTCTATTCAGGGAGTAACTTTTCATGAAACTTTCTTTCTACTCTTGAATATTTATTATATGCATGCAAACTCGAAAGTAGCATTAACTTTTCTATCTAAAAATAGCTTTTATTTCCTGTACAGTACACAACACAATGTTTTGTTTCCTTTTTGTGATACAAATGCAAAAAATACCCTTTAATTACTTTATCGTTTTGTGACTTAAAAATAAAAATTGGTAATAAATTAATCTATTTCACAATTCAAATTACATAGATAATCACACAATACATAACTTAAGCACAAGTATTGGTCCAATTCGGTTTTATATTAGCAACTTACTACCTATACTGCACAATGAACACGTAAAGATGATTTATATATTTATTTACAGTTTATTCTAAACCTTAAGAAGAAATTTATACAAAGGGTGGACTAAATGTCTTTAGTCATTCTCTGCTAGTCAACCCGAGGCGTGGAGAAATATTGTTACGGTGCTTTAAATTGTATGATTCACTATTTTCGTCGCACTTGCCTAGCGGATTGGCCGACTCAGTACCAGAAACCTCACAAATTAGACGCTGCTACTCATCACCGATCGGTTAATTTCGATCTGGTGTGTTTGAGCGGTGGTATCGGTGACTGGGTGTTTGAGTGGTGATTATAAACATGTCTTGAGATGGTTATCCCGCCGTATGCCAGTCGCGATAATGGTATTAATGAGTTATTGTCCTTAATCCCTCCTTACAACATCAATTGTGGTGGCATATTATACGTATATACTATAATAAATACACTAGGTACTACAAATACGCATCTTATAAATTTAATTTAATAAAATCATATTCAAGCTTTTCATCCGAGCGCAAAAGGCAATCTCATTATATTGAAGAGGCACCAAAGCAGATTTGTATTTTGAATGAATCACGACCGTCGAGGGTCCGGAGAACATGAGTGGTCCGATTTGTATTATATAAAAGCCGGAGTTTGTACTGGATTCTCTAGGGAAGAATGCTTGTCTAACCTAAAGCAATATATTCAAGAAACGGTCTTAAAAGATAAACAGCTTTAAACACTAGCTTCAAAACTGAAATTGATGAAATATAATATACAATTACTATCGATCTATCAATTCTATAAATTCAAACCGGTTGCATCCGGATTTTATTGCGATTGGATGGCGGTTTTACAGTTACTTAGGGGTTACTAAAATAAAAATTACTAGAATTACTCCTTATTTTACCTACTGCCTACCTATGTACCATCGAAAACGTTCCAGCTTCTTCAGAACAAATAGTTAATTTAATGGTAAAAGCAAACAAAATCTTTAACAATTATACTTATTAACTTATCTTATAAGCTTTCAGGCGCGTTTTGTAGTAAAATAACAATTCTATAAATTCAAACCGGTTGCATCCGGATTTTATTGCGATTGGATGGCGGTTTTACAGTTACTTAGGGGTTACTAAAATAAAAATTACTAGAATTACTCCTTATTTTACCTACTGCCTACCTATGTACCATCGAAAACGTTCCAGCTTCTTCAGAACAAATAGTTAATTTAATGGTAAAAGCAAACAAAATCTTTAACAATTATACTTATTAACTTATCTTATAAGCTTTCAGGCGCGTTTTGTAGTAAAATAACAGCGTTTATAGTAATAAATATATATATATATATATATATATATATATATATATATATATATATATATATATATATATATATATATATATATATATATATATATATATATATATATATATACTAAAACCCCACGGTGTTCCACCATCGCCGCAAGTGTTCTCGTGATACTGCCAGCTACGGGAACGCTTTCGCACACACCCTCGACTCCACCTGCGCTGGCCGCCCTAATGAGTCCTCGCCCGTCCTCGGGAGGCTATATACGCTGCAAGAAGGGCGTGTCTACCACTCATCTGATAAAACCAGGGCATTTCACATTAGCGGAAGGGTCAGCTCACCTCAGCTCTTAGATTGTTAGATATATAGCTGTAGAAGTTACTATTTTTGTATCTCATTACCAAATGTAACATAAGTTTCTAATCTAGTATCCAATAGCTCGTGCATTGGTTGAAATTTGATGAGAATTTAATTAATTATCAGGTAGAAACCTTTTGAAATTATTTATCCACAATCTCTATTCTATACGATTGCTGGTCAATGTGGACATTGTGGACAAGAGACACGAAGTTTTTATATTCACCTACACTTTCGGCAGATCTACCTGATCGGAGTTGCCCAGTTATAATTTTATAAATGATACAGTAGATAAAAATTACCTAGACAGTAAACTTAATGTGTAAATGTGTATTTAAACATTTTTACACATATTAAATCTTCATGCTTCTGATATAATATAAACAATTTCGTGACATAAAAAGACATTAAAATTTTTTCTCAGTCAGTCAGTTTTAAGGTTTAATTTATGAAAAAATTAAATACAGTAAAATGAACAAAATATCAATTATTATATTATTAGTGTTTTCACTTTCACGATTTACATCGGATTTCAGTAAATATCCCGTCCCGTAACCCACAGGAAAAAAGATATTTACACGTTAACCCCTTTAAGCTTAAAAGATGTGTTAAATGCATAATTAAGTTCTATATGCATTCAGTGTGCGTCTGCGTTTTGTTGTGTGCGATTTGATCTTCTTTTTCTGCGGTTCCTCCTTGGGCAAGTGTCTGTTGACTGTTGTGTGTTTGATGAATGTATTGTGTTTGAATGGTCTAATGCACGAGTACTGGATGTCTGTTGGGTAGTAAGTGAATGTTGCGTATTTAATGTGTTTTGCGTATTTTGAGTGTGTTGATCTTGTATGTTGTGTACAAATACTGTATCTCTTAATACTTTGCAAAGAATGGTTGATGAGTGTATGGCTGCTTGTTTCTGAAGGATGCTGATATCTATGTATGTGTCTAATTTATTTATGTACTTTTTAATGCTTTTGGCTACAACTCCTGTTGCACCAACTACTCTCGGTATGACAGTTGCTTGTGTATTCCATAACCGACTGATATTATTATATATTATTATATTATTGTTTATTTTTATATTTTAATAATAGGGGTGGTAAACATTAAACCAAAAAGTTACTTAATGATAAGTACTCGTAATTCCTATTACTCATAGTGAACTTCTGTATTCGCAAAACAAAAACACACCTTTGTCTGTTGCATGCTTCTCATCTATACACATATAAATCTCTACACACATACCTCTCTACACACATTTTGTCTCTATTGTTGCATTTCAACAAGGAACACAACAAGTGTTTGGAAGGCTTCACTCGAAACATTGCTTGGTTATTTAAATAATAACGTTGTCTCAATAAGCAACGAATACCTTAATAAATATACACACTGTTGCCAATAAAAAGAGAAGTATTTTTCTAAAATTGCTATGTATTTTGTTCCAGAATCTAAATATCCACGTTTCGTGGAACCAGTTCCGAATGTAACAGTGACAGTTGGACGAGACGCTTTACTGGCCTGCGTTGTGGAGGATTTGAGGGGATATAAGGTTTGACTTCCCTAATTTTCAGCTGCAGTGCTCTGTCGTTAATATCTATCGTCTATTTGATCTCCACATTTCTGACTTAGAATTGTACTTTAAATAAAGTTTACCCTGCATCTAATATTGTCGTCGTTTATTTTAGTTACACAGAATTGGAGAGATTAAAAAAAAATTTTAAAAATGTCGAAATCACGAAGTATCTTAATTACTCAATAACGACCGACGAGCTAAGTGCAAACGTAAACAGAAACGTCACCCTATATTAATTACCTTTTGATTTATATGGCAAAAAAACAAAATTTAATTTCTGTCTAGTCATTTTGGCAAAAAAACATCAATTACTGGACCCCTCGACTAATAAGTGTGGGTATCTTTAACTCAGAGAGAGTTGAAGTAATATTGTTGGATACTTATATATTTTTGGTTATACATATTTGGTATATATTTTTGGATACATAAATAAGGATTTCTTTCCTATTTAAATATAAATATAAAATTTATATACATAAATTGCCTTCAAATGCCAAAATCGTACTGTCAAGAATTCCAAATATCGTGAAAGACCATTCAAGATTGAAAATAAAATATTTTTGTTTTCTTTTTCTTATGAAATAAACTATGCAATTGTTTGTATAAACTATGTAAAATTGCAAAATTTAATCTTTAATCAGGTTAACATTCTGTAAAATAGAAAAAAAATTACAAAAACTTTCCTTTTAATATGAAAGAATTTTCTTAATTCAGTTTTTGTTCTTTTTAATAAAATGGTTAATAATAAATAAAAAGTTACGTAGTATTAAAAATTTCCTACAATAAACCACAGCCCTGGTAACTAAAATTACATACAACTTCATCCGTACGGTGCAGTAAAGTTTTAACAAGCCAACTTAATATCACTTTGCTCAGAATGCACGATTCACCAGTTATTAATCATGCAGGAAGGCTAGTTAGCGAAATTGGAGTGTCGTGTAGTGTGGGAAGATTTATATAGGATGAGAGAAATCCGCAGGAGACCGAGTTTCAAAAGACAATTTAATGTTCTTTAAGCAGTTAACATGTTAAGACCATAAATAGTGGAAACTTCGCATTAATTTTTACTTTACTGTTTACACGTTTCTGGACTACAACAAAAACAAAAAATAATCTTTTAGTTTTTAGGACGCATTATTTTAAAATATCACGTCAAACATGTTGTCATACTTACGATTATACTAATATTTATTAAACTAGCTGCTCCACGTGGCTTCGCACGCAGTATAACACTTAACGCGGAATATAATTATTTTTCTAAAATGGAAAATTCTAAAAAGTAGCATAAGTTACTATTTATAACATCAGCAAATATTTTTAACAAAAAAATTATTTATATTTCGTAAGAAATGTTTTTTTAACAAAAAGTACCCTATGTTACTTCTAATACTTCCAAGAATATATGTACAAAGTTTCATAACGATCGGTTCAGTAATTTTCGCGTGAAAGCGTAACAAACAAGCTTACATTTACATTTATAATATAAGTAGGGATTAAATTTTATACTGTAACATACAATATTTTTTTTTGTCTTCAAGGTGGCTTGGGTAAGAGTTGATACACAGACAATATTGAGTATTCATCATAATATTATAACACAAAACCCTCGCATCAGCCTCTCCTATAATGATCACCGATCTTGGTATCTACATATCAAAAATGTGCAGGAAGTAGATAGGGGCTGGTACATGTGTCAAGTAAATACGGACCCTATGCGCTCCCGGAAAGGCTATTTACAGGTTGTTGGTAAGTTAAGAATTGTTATAGTTAGATATTATGATGTTATCATCGTATAGGTGTTTAAAGAAATCGTTTACAAAATGTGCAGGTTGTCGTAAACAGATTCGTCTATGTTCATAAAAACTCTAGATATTATTTTCTAGATAGATATGAGTTTATATTTCTCGACATCTAAAAAGTGGCAAAATTAATGGAAAATTAATTTAAAATAACAATAGAATTTAACTTGAAGTAATAGCAGCATTAATCCACAGGTGGTTGTGTTTTTATAAATATTAAATATATAATATAATAACAAAAAGCACAAGCATCTTCACGCAATTCCCAATATAGGGGTAGACAGAGGTCTAGTCTAGACAATTAAGTCCCTTTGACCCACTTTCCACCGAAGATGTTTTCGGGTTTCGAAAATATCTTCGGTGGAAGGTGGGTCGAAGGGACTTAATTGTCTAGACTCGACCTCTGTCTACCCCTGTATTGGGAATTGCGTGAAGATATTTTTTCATATTTTATGTTTTCGGGACAACATGACAGGTTGTGGGCCCGTCGCCGTCTTTATGTCCAAGCCAACGAAATAATTCGTACATAAGTTTTTGAAAAAAACCCATTGATACGAGCTGCCATCTGGGGATCTAACTCGGGTCTCTCGACTCGAAATTCCGACCCCACCACTCAGCTGTCATTCACTCCAAAAACAATGAAATATCACAAATTATAGAAAACATGTTTTTTTATATTATTATTACACATTTATATATATTATTATATATTATTATATGTTATTTATAAAATTACATTTGATATTTTAACAACTTATAATATCTCAGAATATTCTAACGCATTGTGCGCTCGTTATTACCGTGTAGGAACGGTGTAAGAATATTGCCACTCCCTTTCTTCCCGAAGGTGTCGTAAGAGGCGACTAAGGGAAACAGCCTTAAATATCGTTACGGCAACCGACATATGGCGGGTTAACCATCCCTGAAAACGTCAGACCAAAAATAATTAGACCCGAAGATGGGCAGCAGCGTCTGAGGTACGAGTGGTCTGCTACTGCGATCGCCAATGCGATTGCCAAGCATGGCGATTATGGCAAAACCTCCCTATTGGAGAGGCCTATATCCTGCAGTGGACTTTAATAGGCCGTTATGTATGTATGTATATATGTGCGCTCGATGCCTGTTTGTGACCAAATCACAACCAAGCCACAAGTACATTCCCAGCCAGAGGAAAGCAATCACATAACTGCTACAGAAGGCTATAGAAGCTATAGACGGAAAACATTATTGTGTGTTATTGTTGTCTATAAATTTGTATTAAACATAAAAGGAATAAATTAATTTATCCACTTCAGTTCCACCAATGATCATAGACAATATGACTTCAACCGATATGGTAGTCCGAGAAGGTATAAACGTAACTATGTACTGTCGCGCTACGGGCTATCCTGAACCATACGTTATGTGGAGACGTGAAGATGGACAGGAATTCAGTTGTAACGGCGAGACAGGTATTTAATTCATATTTATTTAATACTGGATACTAATAAGTAGCTCTACGCCTTATTTGAATATATATCAAATTTACTTTTCAATTTAAGATTGGGAATCTGCTATCTCATTTTTTTCTTCCCATTTAACTGTAAGTGGACCCTAGGGCCGACAAAAAAGGCAATGACTACGATGGGTAAGGAGAAAACTAAAATTAAGTCTCATTATTTTAAAATATCACGTCAAACATGTTGTCATACTTACGATTATACTAATATTTATTAAACTAGTTGCTCCACGTGGCTTCGCACGCAGTATAACACTTAACGCGGAATATAATTATTTTTCTAAAATGGAAAATTCTAAAAAGTAGCATAAGTTACTATTTATAACATCAGCAAATATTTTTAACAAAAAAATTATTTATATTTCGTAAGAAATGTTTTTTTAACAAAAAGTACCCTATGTTACTTCTAATACTTCCAAGAATATATGTACAAAGTTTCATAACGATCGGTTCAGTAATTTTCGCGTGAAAGCGTAACAAACAAGCTTACATTTACATTTATAATATAAGTAGGGATTAAATTTTATACTGTAACATACAATATTTTTTTTTGTCTTCAAGGTGGCTTGGGTAAGAGTTGATACACAGACAATATTGAGTATTCATCATAATATTATAACACAAAACCCTCGCATCAGCCTCTCCTATAATGATCACCGATCTTGGTATCTACATATCAAAAATGTGCAGGAAGTAGATAGGGGCTGGTACATGTGTCAAGTAAATACGGACCCTATGCGCTCCCGGAAAGGCTATTTACAGGTTGTTGGTAAGTTAAGAATTGTTATAGTTAGATATTATGATGTTATCATCGTATAGGTGTTTAAAGAAATCGTTTACTGTTGGTAGTAAAAAATGTGCAGGTTGTCGTAAACAGATTCGTCTATGTTCATAAAAAACTCTAGATATTATTTTCTAGATAGATATGAGTTTATATTTCTCGACATCTAAAAATTAATGGAGTATTAATTTAAAATAACAATAGAATTTAACTTGAAGTAATAGCAGCATTAACCCACAGGTGGTTGTGGTTTTTTTTATAAATATTAAATATATAATATAATAACAAAAAAGCACAAGCATCTTCACGCAATTCCCAATATAGGGGTAGACAGAGGTCTAGTCTAGACAATTAAGTCCCTTTGACCCACTTTCCACCGAAGATGTTTTCGGGTTTCGAAAATATCTTCAGTAGAACGTGGGTCGAAACGACTTAATTGTTTAGACTAGACCTCTGTCTACCCCTGTATTGGGAATTGCGTGAAGATATTTTTTCATATTTTATGTTTTCGGGACAACATGACAGGTTGTGGGCCCGTCGCCGTCTTTATGTCCAAGCCAACGAAATAATTCGTACATAAGTTTTTGAAAAAAACCCATTGATACGAGCTGCCATCTGGGGATCTAACTCGGGTCTCTCGACTCGAAATTCCGACCCCCCACCACTCAGCTGTCATTCACTCCAAAAACAATGAAATATCACAAATTATAGAAAACATGTTTTTTTATATTATTATTACACATTTATATATATTATTATATGTTATTTATAAAATTACATTTGATATTTTAACAACTTATAATATCTCAGAATATTCTAACGCATTGTGCGCTCGTTATTACCGTGTAGGAACGGTGTAAGAATATTGCCACTCCCTTTCTTCCCGAAGGTGTCGTAAGAGGCGACTAAGGGAAACAGCCTTAAATATCGTTACGGCAACCGACATATGGCGGGTTAACCATCCCTGAAAACGTCTGACCAAAATAATTAGACCCGAAGATGGGCAGCAGCGTCTGAGGTACGAGTGGTCTGCTACTGCGATCGCCAATGCGATTGCCAAGCATGGCGATTATGGCAAAACCTCCCTATTGGAGAGGCCTATATCCTGCAGTGGACTTTAATAGGCCGTTATGTATGTATGTATATATGTGCGCTCGATGCCTGTTTGTGACCAAATCACAACCAAGCCACACGTACATTCCCAGCCAGAGGAAAGCAATCACATAACTGCTACAGAAGGCTATAGAAGCTATAGACGGGAAAACATTATTGTGTATTATTGTTGTCTATAAATTTGTATTAAACATAAAAGGAATAAATTAATTTATCCACTTCAGTTCCACCAATGATCATAGACAATATGACTTCAACCGATATGGTAGTCCGAGAAGGTATAAACGTAACCATGTACTGTCGCGCTACGGGCTATCCTGAACCATACGTTATGTGGAGACGTGAAGATGGACAGGAATTCAGTTGTAACGGCGAGACAGGTATTTAATTCATATTTATTTAATACTGGATACTAATAAGTAGCTCTACGCCTTATTTGAATATATATCAAATTTACTTT
Organism: Sericinus montela; assembly: GCA_029286605.1. Classification (NCBI taxonomy): domain Eukaryota; kingdom Metazoa; phylum Arthropoda; class Insecta; order Lepidoptera; family Papilionidae; genus Sericinus; species Sericinus montela. Next base: position 8,756,047 of record JAGSMR010000015.1, on the reverse strand, counting down.
TCAATTTAAGATTGGGAATCTGCTATCTCATTTTTTTCTTCCCATTTAACTGTAAGTGGACCCTAGGGCCGACAAAAATGGCAATGACTACGATGGGTAAGGAGAAAACTAAAATTAAGTCTCATTATTTTAAAAGGTAATGTCATAAATTCATGTTTTCAGTTAACGTTGTTGACGGTGAAAATTTAACAATATCAAAAGTATCACGACTGCATATGGGTGCATATTTATGTATTGCTTCCAATGGTGTACCACCTTCAATCAGTAAAAGAGTGGTTTTAATGGTTCAGTGTAAGTAGGGTTATTTATTGTTATATTATATTTATAATAGTCACGGTAGCCGTTGGGTTCCTTGGTCGGAATTTCGAAGACCCGAGTTCAATCCCCAGGAGGCAGGCTTGGATTTTTCAAAAACTTATGAACAAATTATATCGTTGGCTTGGACATAAAGACGACGACGGGCTCATCACCTGTCATCTTGTCCCGAAAATATCTTCAGTAGAACGTGGGTCGAAACGACTTAATTGTTTAGACTAGACCTCTGTCCACCCCTGTGTTGGGAATTGCGTTAAGATATTTTTTTTTATTATATTTTGAACATTATTGTTTGTTTTAATTTCTTTTAATGTCATATAATACCTAGTTGATTTATTTTTGACGTGTCCTTTGATAATCACATGAAGTTTTCTCGCCGTTTTCTTTCGGAGGTACTTAAGGCTAAGATATATAATTTTTCTCGAGGCGAGCGTCGTTAACGAGTATTTACGAGAAGACGGCGCCTCTACCTGACGGCGCTTTCTACCGGATCGTTCGTAATTGCACCCAATTAGAGCATTACGCTGACGTGAATACGACACGAACGCGATAATGGTGATACTATCTGTACCCCAAAGCCCCCGCTCTCTCACCTCAGATGCGACTTGCCTTGAAAGCCAATGAGATGGTTTCCCTTCCCCTTAATTCACATTTCGCATTTCAGCTACTTTTTCTTCCATCCACTAAGTATAAGTGACGTGAAATGTTTAATAACTTCACTCAATTAACGCTTACACTTCAATTTGAACTTACTACCAGGTAACATTATTGTGATTACGTCCTTTTTTTATTTATTTTTTACGTCAAATATTACTAAAAATATTTAAAAAATTATTTCATAAAAAAGTACAATTATAGTTCTCTGTATTTTATATGAGTATTAATTTTTATTTTGGGGTCTAACTAATTACAGAAGGTACGAAAAGTTCGACATTTCAACATTTTTGGATATTTTAACAATTAAATTCTGTACCATATATATAATATATTATAATTTATATAAAATTTAGTTCCACCGATGCTGTCAATACCAAATCAACTAGAGGCAGCATACATAGGACAAGACGTTACATTAGAGTGTCATACTGAATCATATCCGTCGTCTATCAACTATTGGACAACCGACCGTGGTGATATGATTATATCAGGTTTGTAGTAAATTTAAGGTATCAATATTTATGACAAATAATATAAATTATTAATTAATTCAAAATTTTAGGTAACAAATATATAACATCGTTAACTGACGATGGCTATAGTCGGATCATGAAATTAACTATACGGAAAGTAGCAAGTAAAGACTTTACATCTTACCGTTGCGTTGCTAAAAACTCTCTTGGGGAAACAGACGGCTTTATTCGACTAGATGGTATAAAATTAATTATTTTCTTCATTCTTTCTTTGTTTAATAATTTCAACAACACATATTTGACTTTTTCAGAAATTCCTGCTCCATCCACATCAAGCACCACGGTGAACTATGTTCCTATGTTTCCTCAAAAAAAGAAAGGTAACTTATTAAATCCAAGCTAAACTACAGTATCTTTTTAATTCTCTCTCGATTTTAGAGCCTTGTTGAATCTTTAAGGAAGATCGTGAGAGATCTCGCGGCATGATTTTGGCACTTTGAGAAAAATCCCTCTTGTGAGACGCTTGTGTCGTTAAATTAGCAGCACCTCTCATCAAAGCTGTTTCGTTAGAACCGAGGCCGCATCAGAGGCAATAAAATCTGCTAAGTGGAGCTAGCGGGACTAGTGGAACTGTGGTTACATTACCGACCGTTATATAAGGAATTGCAGGCGTAAATAAGAAGTAGGAGTAAGGGGAATGCGGTAAATGAATAAGCCTGAAGTTACCACACAGGCAAATTTACTGATTATAATTAAAGGAACTTCTTGACGCCAAGTTAAATTCCCATGCCTTCAAGTAATCAATTAATACCCAGGATAAAATGAAATATTATGTGTTAAACGCAAAATGAAAGACAAAATAAAAGTGGTATCAGAATATAAAGTTCAATAAAAAATCGCTGTCTCCCAAAAGTAACATTTTAATAAACTTTTTTAATTAGAATTTTATATTATTTTATTAAAACGACACCTCAATCCTTTAATATGAATACAGGGATTGAGAAAATTTGTGAAATTCAATATAACCGTGAATGATAATACAGCTTTTAGAATGGTAATAGCAGTCGAAGTTCAGAAGGCCCCACGTGCCTTTTATACATTCATCGAACTTCTGTAGTGTACGAATGGAAAGGTCGATGGTGGATTTTGTATTTATTGGTTTTTGCCGCCGTAGCCGAATGCTTGCGTAAAATTGGGTCGTTAGTAATAGTATTGTGGGAAAAGCAATTTTGTTTTGCTCTTTGACTTTCAATGTTACCTGTTATTGTAATTTATTTTCACAGATTTTTCTCTTATTCGTAAAATGATACTCAATTCAGATTTATATTTACAAATAAGAACTAACACGACACATTGGGTAACTTATTTTATACTTTTTATTTAGGGAAGAATAAAAACCGGTGGAAAGAAACTTCAGCTGAAAACAGAGTTATCGGTGACTATGAGGTTGAAGAATGGAAAGACATTGGTAAGTTAAAATCGTATAATATATTATTCATATTATTTTTTTTGTATATTTAATGTATACCTTTTGTTTAATTACTGTTGTTTTATCTAATTGTTAACATTGTTGATGTAGATTACGAGTCAACGCAAACGTCGGGCTCATCAAATCTTCGAGGCATCTTTCTTATAGTTGCAATGGTAGCAATGACCAGTTGACAAGCAGTGTATTTAAAGCATCTAAGTGCCAATGTTATTGAATTATCAATTTAAATGAGAAAAATTGAAATTGGATCGTTGTAATTACTGCTTAAAATGATTAGGTGATACAGAATAAAAAATATCAATTTCAGTTTATTCATTGTATTTAGCATACATATATATTAAAAAAAAAGATTTGCCCCTCATGTTAAGAATTTAAAATATTTTTTTTCATGTAATATTGTTAAATAATTTAAATTTCAATAAACATATTCAAATGCAGACAGTTAACTACAAAACTATTTTGAATATATAAACTAGGCGTAATCTCAGGGACATACGTACAGTTAAGTTTCTTAATAATTAAAAGACTGATAGATTTTATGACAATGTGCCATATCTAAATCATGTAATCTCACTGTAGAAGTTCTATTAAATTACTTGTAAATATTATATTATAAATATATGAGATGTTATTTCAAATTTTAATATGAGTGTGAAATTAAAGAGTCAACCATACTATAATTTTAATATTCTTGACAAACATATCTATGTTACATTTGCGAGAGCAATTCAGTATCTCTTAGGGATTTACTAATAAGAAGTATTTACTTAATTTGTATTATTTGTTGTAAATAATAAATAATATACATTTGCGAAAAAGACAATATTGTGTGCTTTTTATGATAAAATAGGATAGATCATTCTTCTCTTTAAACATCAAGCGTAGATTACTTAGCATTCATATACATATATTCAATGTAAATAATTAAACCAAAAAATACCTTAGTTTAATTTTTTTTAAGATTTATAAGCCTCAGTAGACTAATGGATTGGGGCACGGACTGCAAAACTTGACTTTGCAGGTTCAATCCCGCCATTCAACTAATAATTACTCGTAGTTGCAGAGGGTAATAACAATACTATTACTGTTATTTAGAATTGATAGTATTTGTCAAGAAAAAAATTGTAAAACACTAATGTGTTTTACATTTACAATTGTAAAACACATTAGGAAATTCTAAGAATCTCGTATATACATTTCGGATTGTAATGTTTTTATTTTGTGTAATGCTTTAATTGAAATCTCTAAAAATATCCTACTTCCCTGTTGAAGTAAACCTTAGTTGATATAGCAACGTTGCTGTTAGTTGTTCATGTATGATGTTGATCAATAAAAATATTTATATAAAAATTTTCCTTATTATACATTTTACACTCATCTCATTCATTATGATTTACATAATAGTAAAGTTAAATATAGAGGTGAAGTTTTAATCGCTCTTGAAGCATAACTAGTTGGCAATATCCGTGAACGAATAGCGTACACTTCGATTTTCATGGTACCGACAGCTCTGAGATCTCGGGTAAGACTACTGGTCGGGTCAATGTAGCAAACCACTTTTTCTATATTATCTCAGATCTGAAAATCGCGTCACCTTCGTTCTTGCAGATGTCATAACACAATTGCTTAAGCTTCTTACTCGGGCTAGAATAATATATATGATATTTTCCCCATCTATCTATTCACATCTTTATCATTTTCTTCGTATTTACAGCCAATCAAAAGCTGTCAAATATCCTGCTAAATATAGACCTCCCCCAAATATTACTGCAAAGAACCATCCTAAACAACGATAGCCGAGTGGTTTGGTGACCGTAATTACAGTCAGGAGACCCGAGTTCGATCCCCTAGTGGCAGGCTCGTACCAAGGGTTTTTTTTTACGAAAACTTAAGTACGATTTATATCGTTGGCTTGGACAAAAGACGACGACGGGCTCACCACCTGTCACGTTGTCCAAAAAATATCTTCGGTGGAAGGTAGGTCAAAACGGCTTAACTGTGAAGACCTCTGTCTACCCCTGTATTGGGAGTGGCGTGAAAATATTTTTTTTTTGTTTTTTACCATCCCGAGCCACTTGCCTTCATAGACTTCCAGCAATGTTGTACAGGTCGTCCTACACTGCGCTTGCCAGAACGAGACTGCGACTCGATAAATTTAAAATTTATAAATACAAATCTATAAATACATATGTATTTATAAATCAGTAGATATTTATTCACAAACTGGTTTATGACATAAAAATAGGAAGCTTTTAAACTAAACGGTTTTATGACAATATAAATATTGATGCATCTTTTATATTTTTATAATAATTATTTATTAACAATTAGCTGCTCATTGATATATAAATGAGAAGTTTAAATAACCAACGCCTTTTAGAAGCGTAACAAAAGGCAGATTTAAAATTTCAAGAGATTCGTGTATGACACGGTGGCTGATAGGAAAAAGCATCGCCACTGAAAGATAGAGATGAGAATCGGGATAGATTCGAACCCGTGACAGCCTGCTGCCGATTGCTCATTGCTACGAGCTTACCCCCACGGTGGTGGAGCCTACTACCTGCGGGGTAGGCTCGTAGCAATGAAAGTTTTTCGAAACTTATGCACGATTTATATTTTTGGTTTGGACATAAAGCAGGATTACCACCTGTCACGCTGTTTCAAAAATTATCTTCGGTGAAAAGTGGTTTCAAAAGAAGTTAATTCTCTAGACCTCTGTTTACCCTAGTGTTTGGAATGTCGTAAAGATGGTTTCTTGAAATATTAAAAATGATAAAATATTAATAGTGAGCAAAGGACAATATTTCTTTGATGAATATGAATGTATCTTTTTATTACAGCCATTAATGCTTATATGTTTTATGTAAATATGTATGTTCATAGATATATACCTATATAAATATATTTTATCGTTGGTTCTACCTCTAAGTACCAGTATGGGGAAATACTTCGAGGTAAATTGATATACTCCTTGCGCTAATGAGCTTATAAATCTGGTAAATTAGTAACTACACAGATCAGTAAAATAATTGATAAGCCCATTGTCGGCATACACGTGTAAGTGTAATCCTGTCCTCAAAATAGTTGTATGAGATTTGAACTCAATATATTTTGACGTTTGCGCTATTAATCAATTGCCTACCTCGTTCGTTATTTATGTGAACGCACATCGTGCCAGTAAAATTGTGACTGGTAGAAATCTTTCAATCAATCAATGTATAATATATTACGACTTCCGTGGACGTGTGGCGTAAACGCTGGTATTTATGGTGTCGCGATCTTGAAGTCCCGGGTTAGTTTCCCGATCGGGTCAATGTAGAAAAACCACTTTTTCTACAATTTCTCAGGTCTGGGTGTTTGTGGTGCCTTCGTTGTTTCCGTTTCCCCATACCACAAGTGCTTATGCATCTTACATTGGAATCGGAGAAATGTATGTGATGTTGTCCCTGTCTATATGTCAAAAATTACTTCCCGTACTGTTGTCTTTTAATCCCTGTAGAACACACATCAAATCTCTTTTAAGATTTCCATCAACTTTTGTTGATGCATGAATGGGCCGGTTCGACCGGGGAAGTACCACGACCTCACAGAATACCGGCGTAAAGTAGAAGTCTAACAAACTTCTGCGTTTCGTCTGGTGAGTGCAGGTAACCGGAGGCCCACACACCCTCCTCCCCCAATTATGGGGGAGTGGGGCACTCTAAGGGAGGCAACGCATCTGCTAAGCCTCTGGTATTGCGGGTGTTCATGGGCGGCGGTAATCACTTAACATCACGTGAGCCACCTGCTCGTTTGCCTCCCTTTTTCTATAAAAAAAAAACATCTTTTGAGATTGAAACACTTCACGCCATTCCCGATACAGGGGTAGACAGAGGTGTAAGTCTAGATAATTTAGTCTCTTCGCCCCACCTTCCACCGAAGACATTTTTCGGGACAACGTGACGGGTGGTGAGCCCGTCGCCGCCTCTATGTCCACACCATCGATATAATCGTACATAAGTTTTCAATAAAACGGATTTTATCGCGTTTTTATTTAGTTTTTACAAACTATTTTAATTTCCCGACGTTTCGGATTATAAAATCCGAAAAACGCTTTATTTAAAATGTGTAGTATTCACGTAAATACAAGAAATCATTAAGTACATAAGATTTTGAAAAAACCTTTTGGTACGAGCCGGCTACCTGGGGATCGAAAACGGGTCTCCTGACTCGAAATCCGGTCACCGAATCAATTACAACGAGTAAAACACGGTATCTGAATTGTAAGGAGTTTTTAACGTTAGTCTGAATGTAGCTCTTGCAGAACATATTCGTGCCATGTAATGTTTGAAACCTCCTATTTAATTGATAAGTAAAATATTTCGCCTCTTACCGAAGCTTATTATATTTTGGAACCAGGTAATAGCGCCGGGATGGCATCAGAGCCAACTGAATCGGGTAAGTGACGCAAGTACAGGTCTTTGAAGGAATTTATAGGGAAACATTTCTTTCCTATGCAGTAGAAACGATCGGTCCGTGGGGTTCTTGCTTGATGCAGTTCAAAAGGAATGGTATACCCATTTGGTCGTCGGTGACTACTGCCGATCATAAGAACAGTAAACATGATTGTGTTAAAATGAAAATATTACAATTATGTACACAATGTTTCTTGTTCTCACCTGGGTTTGCATATTTGAAATATGAGAACTAAGTTTAAATCTGTTATTTATGATTTTATTTATATAAAGATTAATAGGTAGGATCTAATGTTTATAGTATAGTATAGTGGAATTAATTTTTACGGGACTGTAGACGACTTTTATAATTATTTAAATATGTAAGTGTGGTTGGGCTGTGCTCGGAAATTATGCCTTACATCATTTCATTTATATATACATGTTGCGGTCTTCAAATGTTCTTGATGTAATATTTTTATTATCATTTCTCAGACGGGCAGAATTCCTTACAGTGTTTTCCTTCATGGTCTAGCTAGATAGCTTTTAAATATTCTTTTAACAAATTTACTGGAGCCAGCCTGAGGATCGAACCTGTGTCACAGGCGTCTGAAGCAAACACCATCACCATTTGGCTACCCTTACTATTGGTTGTGCTTTCTCATCCCTGATAATTTAATACATGCTCATCGAGGCCTAAATTCTCAAAGAGTATTTTAAGCTACTAAAACTAGTTTGTAAATGTATATATTATTGTATACACAAATACCTCATAAATGAAATCAAACTCTTATGTTCTTAGACCCTACCCTGTAGTACTTAAGCTTATAAGAAGTTCTTATTATGAACTGTATTCACGTAGACTTTCATGAAATGTCTAGCTAACATTATAAATAAGCTACCGTGCTCCATCGATTTTATGCAAAATGCAAGCATGCCGCAGACCGAAGGTTATTAAAACTGTAAACTCCACTCATTTCATAACATCGCTTATATTACTTAATAAGACTCTTTGAAGTTTTAGTGTTTAAGTGATTATACAAGTATATATTTTTAGTAAATTCAACCGAGCTTGAAAAAACTTTTATAATGAAAAAATTATAAAATTTAAATAGAGAAGTGCCCTACCTGGTCTCAAAATGTATTTAATTATTTAGGTTACATGTTCTTCCTTCCTGGTCATGTTTGACCCCTTTTATTGTTAACTTTCACGCTATATATTTCTATTTATTGAAATACGGTTATGATCCTCAAAAGTTAATGAACTTCTAAAAAATATTGGGAGTAACTCTTATAGTAAGAAGCAGATATCTACTCATATTCGAATATTACTTATGATAACAGACACTGTCACTATACTGGTATTAAGATCACAAACCCAAATAGCCTGCGTGAAATATGTAATTTGGTTCATATGGACATAAACGATAATAACTTTTTTGTTTTTCAATCATAAAAACGATAATTGTTATTATTCATTATAAAATAAAATTGACAATGATAAAAAATTGTAAAGAAAATAATAAAAGACTATGTATACAATACCCATTCATGTTCGTAGAAATAATATGTGAGTGAAACTGTAGATACCTGAAAAAATAAAGCCCTAAAGTCCAATACCCAATTGAAACTAATAAATATTTAACAAGCAACAAAGCATTTAACAACTGAATAAATATTTAACTAGCAATGAATACGATAACATTTTATTATTTTAAAAAGAGTACAAAGTATATTACTTTATACAAATACATTATAATCATGTTTTCACAAAAGGAGGACCTTAAAGAAAAAAGGCTGTTTAAACCGACTTGAATCGAATTGATTCTATAGATATAGGCTTTTTAAACATCTCGAAAAATGTCAAACCATAATTAAGCAGACCTGTGACTATCAGCAGCTTCTAAGGTGCAAAGTATCGACAAAAACAAAGTCGACCCTTAAAAATCTCAGCAAACTTTTCCAAAATCACGAGTAAGTTTGAAAAAAAAAATATTTATGATGCAAATTTAATTTTAAAGTCATACACAAAATCATAAGTCCACTGCTAAACGTCAGCCTCCAGGCATAGTGCGTTACTCTTGTGAGGGGTCGCACAACTTTGTGCTTTGGTCCCTATAAGGTTACACGCTTAGAAGTACTCAAGAACCTTTCTTTCCCTCAGAATGCCAGTTATGAGCCTCGTTATTTCAAATATTTATATCATTCCGTAAATTTAACTTATTTTGCAAAAAAAAGTCACGATAGCCGAGTGGTTGGGTGGTCGGAATTTCGAGTCAAGAGACTCGAGTTCGATATCCAGTTGGCAGGCTCGTATATCGTTGGCTTGGACATAAAAGACGGCGACGGGCCCACCACCTGTCAAGTTGTCCCGAAAATATCTTCGGTGGAAGGTGGGTCAAGGGTCCTAATTGTCTAGACTAGACCTCTATCTACCCCTGTATTGAGAATTGCGTAAGGATATTTATTTATTTATTTATTTTTATTTAATTTTATTTTTGCGTAACTTATTCATGCTTTTATTTATATTTTACTGAGACTTCTTGAAATATAGAGCTGTAACTAAAAAAATACAATATTAACTTTTCAGGGGCTTATGCACAACATATATATTAACATATATATTTTGTTCATATACGAGGACATGTTCAGTATGCCACTGAACATGTCCTCGTATATGAACAAAATATATATACTTTATATACTTAAATAAATAAATAAATATCTTCACGCATTTCCCAATACAGGGGTAGACAGAGGTCTAGTCTAGACAATTAAGTCCCTTTGACCCACCTTCCACCGAAGATATTTTCGGGACAACGTGACAGGTGGTGAGCCCGTCGCCGTCTTTATATCCATGCCAACGATATAATTCTTACATAAGTTTTTGAAAAACCCATTGGTACGAGCTTGCCACCTGGGGATCGAACTCTGGTCTCTCGACTCGAAATTCTGACCACTCAACCACTCGGCTATCGTGACTTTATATACTTTATTAATATATTTATACATATTATAACTTCAGAAAAACTTAAAGATATTTTACATACCCTATATGAAGATCTCGAATGATCTTTGTCAGGAGTAACGACAACAACATAAACTTCCGCAACAAAAGTTTTTTTTAAATACGTATCAATTCACGTACTTCCAAATAACTTTACACATCAATTATCATCTACTTCTAAAGTTATTCGAAAAAAAATATTCTCAATACATATTTTTTTAAATAGGTCTTTTAAAACTGATGCAATTTGTTGGACCTACTTCATTCTAAATTACTAGGAAAAAGCTTTAGTTTGTCGAAGTGCTGACGCGTAACTTGATTAAAATTTTTAAAAAATGAAAAGCAGTCTGGAATATTTTTCTTTCACAGCCGAAGGCACAGGACGCGAAATGCACTATTCCATTTTCTCACCGTAACTACGTTGCACGTACCAAACAATAAAATGCTTTTAAAGGCATCAAGCGACATAATTCCCGTATATAAGTAATTCGAGTAAAAAACATTTTAAAATATACTTGTTTTTTTTTTTAGATATATAGAATATGCACTACTTGACAGCATAAATTTAAACTATACATATAAATAAAATTGAAGAGCCTGTTTGTATTTTATTATCAGCTTTTCACTTACTTCACATCTACAGTACTTTCATCAAAAAATAAGTTTTTAAAATTTTTATCTGTTTTTTTCTTTTACTGTTATAAACCGCTGGACCAATTATAACAATTAGAATAACTTCTTAATTTTATTTTAGAAAAATAATTAGGATTCCTCGTTAACTTTTAAATTACGACCAAAGCCTCAGGAGCAGCTTGTTATATAAGACAATAGTTGTATAATCTACACGCGCGTAAGCAATAACTAGTTTTCTATTCTTTAACCGTTTTTTTTAATAGAAAATTTATTTATCATAGGTAAAGTTTGGTTCATTTGATGACAAGTAATTACCAACGCGCACTACAGAAGCTTTGACAGATGCAGTTGCGTTGTTATATGTTTATTTAAATTTATTTAAACGTTTTTTTAATTGAACGTGTAAGTAAAGTGGATTAAAAAGCTTGCAAAGAGGGTGGATAAAGGTTTGGGTCTTAGATTACCTTACTCGCCGAAAGAAATGCAAAAGCTTACCTTTTCTTCACGCCGATCTTCTGCAAGGCCCTGACCGGCTTCTTCGTGCGGTAGCAAAATCAGCGTCTTGGCTCAGATATGTTTATGGCATTCTACTATATAGAATCATCTCGATATCCGTCGAAGTTTACAAATTTCTAGAACTTTTTTCATAAAAAATTAAAGTACATTTTCGTGATTAATACAGACAGACACATTCAGGGAGCTACAAGCCAGTCTAAATTACTTAGCCACATCTAAATTACTTACATATACATATTTATTATTTTTTCATTAACCTTCCTGATATTCTTACCTTTAAAACGAAAAGTTTTCCTTTTAAGAAATAAGAAAAAAAATAAAAAAACCTTGAGTTATGACCTTATGGAGCTTTTTCTTAATTAATAACTATTTCATTTTTTATTTTATTTTAATAATACTAGAAATTCAGCTTTTGGTACAATAATTCACCATAAGTATTAAGCAGATAGCTTACTTTTCAATTAATTTTCTACTTCTGTAAAACGATATCCAAGTACAATGCAAATAGTCAGGCAGACATAATTTTGTCTCACTCCCGCCCTTCCCGTACACAGTTTTATAGAAAAAAAAAATTCTACATGCTATTCGTTATGCCCTTTTCATAATTTTCCTAATTCTTTATTCCTAATACAGGAGTAGGCAGAGGTCTAGAAATTTAAGTCATTTCGACCTACATTCCCCCGAAGACATTTTTTGGGACAACAGTGACAGATGGTGAGCCCGTCGCCGTCTAAATGTTCAAGCCAAAGATATAATCGTAAAGAAGTTTTTGAAAAATCCTATTGGTACGAGCCTACCACATGGGGACCAAACTCTGCTATCGTGACTTTTCTATTTTTTTTTTGCAAGGTTTATTCCAGCTTAATTCGTGAATACTGGAAATATTTAAACTTAGCCAATAAGTAATCTGGCTTCTATTTCCTGTAAAAAAAGGTTTTCTAAGCTTTTCCTTTAATCGTCTCTTATGACACCTACGGGAAAACTCAAATGAACACTTTCTATATTTTATTATTCTCCCGCAGGCACGTGGTTTTCCTCAATATATTATTCTTGGCCGCTAAGTTCGTTCCAAACCAAGCAGCTTTTTACCTTAATTACCTTCGGTTAAGTTAGTGGTAAAAGTAAATTAGCGGTTTTCGGAAAAGATTACGTTATGTTGTACATTATGTCTCTGACATGCCTCTCAGCGTTCTCTCAACCTTATCGATATAAGTCAGAAAAAATTAACACTATAAAATGTCAGTCAATTATATGATTGTAATAGATTTTTACGAATTGTAAATTTTATTATATTATTTATTACTTTCGATAATTATTATTATCTCATCAAAACCATAATCAATCGAAATGAATTGAATGGCCAAACGGGTTACAGTGTGGACTGCGGAACTTAGCATTGCAGGTCGACTACTTAAACTTAACTTCATTTCATAACTATCGTGTGAAAAACGATTGATGAACACACTTTAGATATAGGCATTTTATTGAAGTAATAATCAGAAACAAGCATAAAATAATCCAACTTTCGCGAATTAAATAAAGTTTTTCTCCTTCCTTGGATCGTTGAAAACAATTAACAGACTGACTTATTTTTATAATTCTGAATTTGAAATATCTAAAACATACGAAAAAAATAAATCTGCTAAGCTTCAAAACTGCATAAAAACTTATTGTTCCACTTAACATTTATTTTTACCTAATTAAAAGACAGTCAAAACTTAAAACCTAAAAGACTAGTCTTTTCCGCCGATAGATAGTGTATATACATACATATATTGGATTGATTTCTGAGATGGAATCTTAATAAAAAGGAGAATCTTAATAAAATGCTCTCGGATCATTCTTTCTCTCTCCAGTTTGCATCAACGCATTTGCAGTGGACTCGGCAACACTGCGCCAAGTATTGTTTAACGACGAAGCGAAAATTACTTTATATGGGAATGATGGAAGGAATAAAGTATACCGAACACAAACAGAACGTTTTCCTCAATGCTGCATAGAAGAGAGGGATGCTTCTAGTGGTGTGTCATGGACAGTCTTGTAATGAATTACGGCAAATGGGAAAACTTAATTTGGGGCCATTAGTGGACCTTGACTTCCACCATTAGATGGTCATAGGTACATACGCCAGTGCTTAGAACCTCATGTGATACCATTCGCTGTATGTGTCGGCCCAAATATCACTTCGATGCACGATAATGAGAACCGCATACTGCTGGAATCGTCCAGGAATATCTTCAAGACGTAGATATTGCAATAATGGACTGGCCAGCAAGAAGCCCGTAGATGAACTCTGTCGAACACCTATAGGATGAGTAAAAGAGGCGTGTTCGGGCTCGCCAGCCAGTTCCACAAACGATGAAGGAGCTGAAAACTGCCAAAGAAGAGGAATGGGAGATAAAACCTCAGAATTTCATTGTGAGACTGATTAATTCTATGCGTAATCGCATGAGGGCTGTCGTAGTTATTACTAATACATATAATACATGATAATTTCGGGATAAGAAATTATTACTTAATTTATTATAAATAAATATAAATATCGTCACGCTATTCTTAGTACAAGGTTAGACAGAGGTCTAGATAATTTAAACTTAAATCCTTTTCGACTCATCTTCCACCGAAGACATTTTCATCAAACCCTTTCAGGTTTATATGTACCAAACAAATACATGCTGAAACGCAAATTCGATACTTCGCCTCCATCAGGTGAGGTTTCGATTTCCCATAATCCATTTGGGCAAACAACGTAAAGTCGTGTCGAAGTGATTGATGTGCATGTCTCCAAAACGATATAACAGTGATACTGCTTTACAGTATATTTGGAACATTTCATAAAATTTACTATATATTTGTCATAAATGTCAAAATAATTTTAAACTCTATCTCTCTTCTCTCTTTCTCAGACTCTTTCTAAAAAAATAACCTTTTCTTATAAAGTACGTGCAAATAAAATGTCATGTTTTTTTTAATATCCATGGCCTGATTAAGGCCAATTTGAGACCTTTGCACGAGGCCTCTTCTTATGAAAGGGCTTGCCGTAGCCACTAAGGATTTATTTATTCTTTATCATACACCTTATAAACTAAGGGTTGCAATGAGCGGACTTACTACCTTTTGGTATTATCTACAAGTCAACTCTGGTTGATGGAGAAAAGTAAACGGCGGTTGTGTACAATACTGAAAAATATTAGTAAATACATGAGTGTAATTTACATTTACGTACAAAACTTTTATATACATACTAAAATACTTATTAAAATACTATAAAAATAAATCAAATGTTTATTAAAAATATACAGTATATCATAGTACATATACACTCACGGAAATAAATGTTAGATGGAGCAATAAGTTTTTACGCAGAGTTGAAGCTGATTTTTTATCAACCGATATTTTGAATTATGAAAAAAAAGTGATAACGTATAACATGGTATAAGTCAAGTATGCGCCTTGGTGAAGGGTAAGACAAGTAGTCTGGATTTTTAAAGAATTCAAACGTTTTATCACAATGAAATATTTAATTTATAAGAAGTATTGACTCCAAAGGCATCTACGATCTGTTCATGGGCGGCGGTAATCACTTACCATCACGTGAGCCACCTGCTCGTTTGCCTCCCTTTTCTATTAAAAGAAAAACATTGGGATCGGAGCAATGTATGTGTGAAGGCCAAGACTCGAGTACAAATGAATGTTTGTGTTGATCTATATGTATATATGTATGCATCTATCTACAAATCTATATATATGTATGCTATATGTATGCATACCGTTATATTATTTACCGTTGGGGAAGAAAAGTTCTCAAGTGGCAGCCTCGTTCTGGCAAGCGCAGTGTTGGACGTCCCCCCACAAGATGGAGTGACGACATGCACAACATTGCGGGAAGTCGATGGATGCATGTGGCATCCCGAGATCGTTCTCTATGGAAATCTTTGGGGGAGGCCTATGTTCAGCAGTGGACTGTTGATAGGCTGTAAAGAAGAAGAAGAAGAAGATATGTATGCATGCAAAAATGCAAAACTGTGATGACGTATTGCATTCATGAATTATAATGCAACAAAATTATGAGTCGTTTAGTATCTATAACTATTTATGAGATAAAATGCAGTTGTTTGTTGCTATCATTTATCTTTTACATTTACAAACAGTTTCAAGCCATTCCCTATGCGGCGTGCGACCACACCATGAATCTGTACTGGACGCTCCAATACACAACATGCAGTGGACCATAAATGTGCACAATGTAAACATTATCACTTCCAATTGAATTGTCGCCCACTTCAATTGTTAATGGGCGTATACGTTTAACGCACAAAATACCCATTAAAGGTGGTTTTATTGTATAGTTCTGTGTTCTTACATTGTTTTATTTTTTTATATTGCGTTTCGCCATTCTGCCTCTCACAGGAGGTCCAGGTCCCGACAGAGTTGTACAGACAACTCTGTCGGGACCTGGACTACGATTATGAGCAAAATTTTATTGGTTGTCGAAATTTTATATCTTTATAAAATTACTACTACCAATAAAAGAAGTATTCCGTTTTGAATTATCTGCCTACAGAAGTACTTTTGCAAATGGACTCTATACTTTTAATATCCCGGTGTAATACAAATTTAGGACAAACATTAAAACGACACTAATAACTAATTAAAATATAAAAATATTTGCTAGTACCACACACTCACGCTCGCGAACAATATCACGCACAGAGCCACATTGATTTTTCCATCTGTAATTATTTAATAATTGTATATGACACGATTACGGAAAAACAAGATAAAAATATGACCTACTAACGCATAACGAAAGATCTATCTCGTAATATCAGACCAAATCAAGCAAACCGTTGAAATTAATATTTCATATAGTATAATACTATGATCGCCAATCCGCTTAGACGCCGTTAGTAAGTAATCTATTATTACTAACGAAACTCGACTTATTGACTATCATACATAGTCAATAAGTCGAATTTCGTTAGTGATTCGTATGAACAGATTGCTATTTTGCAGCACAGATTACAAATTACATAAAAGTATACGTTATAATATTCTCCTTGTGCAAACAGCTATGAGTACCAATTTTAATGACTACAATTAGTATGATACTAAAGTCGATTGATTTATTTTTATTTGTTTACTTATTTTCTTTACAATTGGAATGTAAACAGTTAAGAGTTGGACTACGAGTTAGTATATAGTTTAGATCCTGTGTAAAATATAATGAATCCCCCTTATCGCATGTGTTTTAGAAGACAGAAGTGTTTATCATTTCAGACAAAAATTTAATTTTGTATTCCCTTGCAAATTACGATTCAAGTTTTCCTTGTTCAAAAAAAAGTCGCAATAAAAAGCAAAATAAACTGTGTTCTGGGAATAATCTTGAGAAATAGAATCATGAATGAAGCAAGGGGCAATACAAGAAGGAAACTGGAGCTTTTTATCTAATTTAACATTTACGTGCTTATAAAAGTGCGATGCAAAATATTTCCTTTTCTTTTAAATTAATCTGTTTTAAATTATTTAATAGAAGTAATACTTCATGACTCTAGAAAAGTGAACATGACACATTTTTGTGACAAATGTTTATTTTTTTAAGAAAGATACTACATGTCCATGAACTCTCATACATAAGTAATCTTTTAAAAATAAAATTGAACTGTTATAAGCGAATGTAACATGTTATAAGCGAACGTACCTACCACATAAAGAAATGAAATTAATGGCAATCTAAAAAAGGTGATTTTCTACACAAAACAAACAAAAAAAGACAATCTACACTAAAGTAAGTGCTTGTACACTTTTGACGACGATGATGATCCTTGATCAAGTGGCGTACACACCGGTATTCAAGGTGTGCCCAGATTGGTATAGAAATCCACGGGATCCAGGATTCAAACTCGGGACTGCAGAGCGAACGACACCTTGAATAACGGTGTGTACGCCACTTAATCAAGGATAATCATCGTCGTCAAAAGTGTACAAGCACTTATTTTAGTGTAGATTGTCTTTTTTTTGTTTTTTTTTGTTTGTTTTTACACTCAAACTATGTAGATATGTTGCAATAAATACTTAAGGAAACTATCCAAAGTTAATTCATTAGTTTGGCACTATGGCACTTCTCTTTAATTAATACCATATGTATGTCATGTTTGAATCATAGTGGCCGAGTTTTGTCCATGACTCCAATCTTCAGTAATGAAAGAACAACCTTAAAAACCCATTTTTAATAATGTTCTTCATTACTGAAGATTTGAGAAAGAGAGAGAGAGAGATGCTTGTGAAAAAATAGATACTATTAAACATTTTAGACCAAAAAAATTAAGTAATAGTAACAAAACATCTATATTTTATTTCTGTTATTTAGACCAGCGTTAACGAATATCAAAACTCGAGTCCATTATAATAATAAAAATGTCAACGTTAGTACGATTTCAGTGGGTCATTATACTGATCACTTAGATACTTCTTGCTACTATGAATGGTATTAATACAAAAATATGGTTCTTATTACTCTCTATGCACATCTATCATTTCTATATCTGTAACTTTTCTTAGTAACATACATATGACGTGGTTGCCTAAAAGAAATCGCTTTTAAGTGATAAGGCCGCCAACTGTACCTTAATTAATTTCTGTATGTAGTTTTTTTATTTAATATTTTGGTGTACAATAAAGCATATTTCATTCATGATATTATCATTAAGAAAAGATACTTTAGGTGTCACTTCGTTTTTTAAATTTCTCATTCAATTTAAAAGGAAAATGTTATTTGAAGATGTAAATGTAAGAGTGAAATTAGGCTTATAACTAACTTATTCAAAAACGCCATTAACAATAAGAACTTCAATCACAAGCCGCTGGTGAAAAGCTAGTTTTGTATAAAAGGTAAGGTACACAATAACAATCTTCATTATTTTTTCCGTGTCAAAATATTTCTTATCCTGTATTAAACCATAACAGAAAGTTGAAAGCCTTGGTTTATCGTTACTTTATTGTTTGGAAGAAGATAAGCACGTGAAGGATTAAGGTGCGCCGCAAACTTCTATGGAGATAAAACTTGTTTGTTAGTTAAATCTCCTTCATTACACGGATTTTCCTAAACGTCTGTTATGTACCGGATAATGAAGATAAGCATTGATCAGATCAAAGAATAACATAACACATTATATTATTAACTTTATTTTATTTATGCGCAGTGCAGCCGTCAAACTTCACTAAGTAGCTCATCCTCAACTTAAAATATCTTGTAAAAGTGGATTCAAAATGAATTTGTAAGAGATTTCACTGGCAGCAAGTAATGGAAAAAATGGCATATATATAGAATAATCATATATGAATAATCATTGAAATAACGCAGTGCCTCAACTTTATTTTAGCGTGCCGGTCTTATAAATTGAAAAGGTATCGTTTTTATTAAATAATATAGGCTTAAGTCGCAGCCATTTTTTATACAAATACCTGAAAAAGTAACTCATATTTAGTATTAGTAGTTAACTTTAGAATAAATTTCCATTTTATTGATACAACATCGTCATTGTTTAATTAACAGTAAGCACAACTATATAACTTTACTGGGCGTTTTTCAACATACGCAATTCGCAATAAATCTTTCGATAAAATGTTTATAATTTTGATCACGTAATACTATAACATGAAACAGGTAACTGCCAATTGGCATTGATGAGTCTATTGTTCAGCTAAATTGAAACCATTTCTCTGGGTATTGCGTATTGGCTAACTAATTAACAGAGAATTTCTCGCAGCTCGTCGAAATAGAATATCAGAATATCAGGTGATACGAAACAAGCAATCTAATACATTGCATGGTAGTATTAAACGCTTTATAGTAATTGTAAACATCACAACAAAATAACCATGAGGCGATGGATGTTTTCTATTTCCAGGTAATTTTATGTGAAATCTTGAACAATGAACGATACTAAGTTTGACCTTGAACTAAGATGCTATTATCCTAACAAACTATTCTGTTCCAAATAATTAGTCACAATAACCGAGTAGTTCGGTAATCGGAATTCGAGTCTCTCCCAATCCCCAAGGCTCGTATCATAGGTTTTCCAAAAACTTATGTACGATTTAAGTCGTTGGCTTTGACATGAAGACTGCGACGGACTTGTCCCAAAAAATGTCTTCGATGGAAGGTGTGTCGAAAGGACTTAATTGTCCAACCCTATGTCTACCCTTGTATTTGTATAGGTGGGAATATATTTGATAGTTAATACTAACTAGCCTAAACTATGATAAATCTGTAGTAAGTAATTTTAATCAGTAGGGATTATCTTGACTTCTACTTAGTAAAATTTGCAGTCAAGATAGCAGAATAGTTGTGTAAGTAGAATTCGACTTAGTAGACTCGACTTCAATTCCCAGGATGAAAACTGATCCGAGTTTTATTTTTCAAAATACATATACAAGTTGTATTGTTAGGTTGGAAAAAATCTGCGAAAGGCTCGCCATCTGCCACGTTATTTTAAAACTTAGCTTCAGTGAAATTTCGGTCAAAGGTACTATATTATTTCGACCTTTGATTACCCAAAGAATTGGGTACGCATAAAGACAGTTTTATAAACAAATGTTTAGTTTTTAATATAGATTCGCCATGAAAACACATCATTTAATTATATTAATACCCTGCTAGAATTTTCCATTTCTGTGAAAGTCCCAGAAGAAAAATTTTAAAAAAAACGCTGTTTAATAAATATATAACGCTGTGTAAGACAAACAATTCAGAAATAGAATTTATTTATACATGACTGATCATAATTTATACATTCATACCTGCAGGCCTTTATGGCCTCTAATAGTCAACTTAAGGAAATAGGCCACTTCTGTTAGGTAGTATTTTCTCATAAGAGAATATAAATCCAAGCCTGACTAGTGGGTTATGACACTAGACTAAAGTTCATGATTTATTTATTTATTTGGGTGGTACACGCTTTCCAGCGTGGTGATATTGGTAAACCATTCTTATGAATTATACTTCTGGCACTAATCTGAGCAGCATGCCAGATCGGATCCACATTTGTATTGACGGTCGTCAATACAAATGTGGATCCGATGGACGAGTGGCGTAAATACCGGTTTCAAGGTGTCGCCATCTTGAGGTCCAGGGTTCGATTCCCGATCGGGTCAATGTAGAAAAAAAAACACTTTTTCTACATTTTCTCAGGTCTGGGTATTTGTGGTGCCTCTTACATTGGGCTCGGAGCAATGTATGTCATGTTGTCCCTTACTATATATGTATGTATCTACTATATATCTATATATATATATATGTATACCGCTTTGTACTAACGACACAAGTCGTCAACATAATACATATCTACGATTAAATTTATGACAACAAATTTCTTCCTTTCACAAGAGACCTAAATATGAATGTGTGCGCATACCCTATGATACAAATCGGCAAACGTAAGGTCTAAAATTAGTTCTCGAGTGTTTAAAGTATTCGATAATTAATTCGTTTTTCATTTGCCAAAGACTGAAATCTACTTGTTATTTACTTAAAAATATACCCAATGATTTTCCATGTCTGTCAATTACACGAAAACTAACGTGCATTACCGACTCTTTGTGTTCACTACTCGTGCCAATAGTTCCAGCTCTATATTTTATAAAATAAATAAATATCTTCACGCAATTCCCAATACAGGGGTAGACAGAGGTCTAGTCTAGACAATTAAGTCACTTTGACCCACCTTCCACCGAAGATATTTTCGGGACAACGTGACTGGTGGTGAGCCCGTCGCCGTCTTTATATCCAAGCCAACGATGTAATTCGTATATAAGTTTTAGAAAAACACATTGGTACGAGCCTGCCACCTGAGGATCAAACTCGAGGTTCTTAACTCGAAATTACGTCCACCCAACCACTCGGCTATCGTGACTTTATATTTTGTTTTCATAAAATGTAATTTTATTCATATCACGTTCATTGTTTTATTGGATGACTTACGATGTTACCTTTTATATTGGATGAACAATTATATTTTCACACATAAAAATTAATTAAAGAACGCACCAAGTGGTACCATACAAAGATTAAAAATAAGCAGTTTTTCTTTCATAAGTATCAAACATCTCAACTTTATTCTGACCTTTGGATGAGCAGCATAAAATTCGGTCAGAATAAAAGAAAATCAACCAATTTAACACAGAAATTTGAACGTGCTAGGTTAAATGAAACGTTATTTAACTTCACAAATTACGGTCCACGTAATTTTATACTCTCAAAGGTTGATTGCTGGAAAAATCAAAAACAGTAAGTAGAAAATTGTTGTTTGTAAATTTTACTTTTGGAATTGAATTTTGCATGGTATATCATAATCTTCTACCGACTGAAACTAATATAAATAAAAAAAAATCTAACATTACTTAAGCGTAATTATGAAATTAATTGGTTACTTTATTATATTATCCATAACGACGACGAAATTCTAAGTTCAAATTCACATTTAATGTTTTATACATGGCATGTTCTCATCAAATAGACGTGTAACCTAAACATAATATTTTAAATTCATTGAGCCTAATAGTAAACAAAAGTCAAGTTCATTTAAAGTCCGCATTCAATATAGGAGTGTACTTTTCCGACTCTCAGAGAAATTCAAATCAAACTCGTCTCATTAGCCGCTGAGGAAAACTTGGATTAGTTGGTCAACTTCAAGTAGAGAATTTCAAGAGTACCTATGATCAAAGCACTCTGAAATTGAGCTTTAGAAGTTTTCATCTTACTATAATCACAATGATACTGTAACACATTTAACTTCTTTATAAATAACCTTTCAAACTTATCTCTGTCGTATCTGCATTATAAGTAAAGCACATAATCAAAAAAAATTATAACGAAAACATGTTATATGATTTATTTTGGTCACTAACCACTATATAATTTTAAAGAATATAAGTTATGCTGAACTTTTTGTTATTAAATTAAAGAGAAAAATAAAAAAGGAGATTTAAAATTTTAATTGATGCCTGTAGGACACTGTGGCTTAGAGGTAAGACTGTTGCCACGGTACGGCAAAGGTCGTATCCAGCCCGTGTCAGTTGAAATTTTTCACTATTCGAAATTCTTAAATATTTAAATATAAATATAGAGATTTTACTAATATAAATTTAAAATGTAATGTTATGTTGTAAATATTAAATTTTGTAAATATTTTCAATATTTTATATTTTGTAATAAATTTTATTAAGTCACGAAAGCTGAGTGGTTGGGAGATCGGAATTTCGAGTCAAGAGACCCTAGTTCGATCCCCAGGTGGCAGGCTCGTACCAATAGCTTATTCAAAAACTTATATACGAATTATATCGTTGGCTTGGACATAAAGACGGCGACGGGCTCACCACCTGTCACGGTGTCCCGTAAACATCTTCGGTAAAAGGTGGATTGAAGGGACTTAATTGTCTAGACTAGACCTCTGTCTCCCAAAGAAGTAAAGAAGCCAAAACCAAATAAAATAATGTATTGGAAATGCGATCCCTTCGTAAATTGTGCAGCGTTACCTTAGCCGACCGAAAACAAAACGTAGACATTTGCACTACAGCAGGTTTGAAAGTTGATCTTATTACAAAAATCGGTAAAATTATGCGGTGAATGGTGAAGAAAATATACAGGTGAAAGTTAACAATAAAAAAGGTTGAGGTACGCCGAGACTAACTTTCAACGACCATGTAAGGAAATTGCTCGAAGAGCTCTCTTCTAGAGTGGACTAGGATAACTAGACATGAGTGTTTAGAAAATTATGAGTTTCAGAGAAACGAAAGAAGTATTCAAGGATCGTGAAACTTGGCAATCTATTCTGTCTGGCTCTCTCGTGAGGGGCAATACGTGAAGGTATACTAATAATATGTTACATAATAATAAAAATAACTTAAAAAAAGTACTAGAGGCCATTATTATTACACAATAACTATGCTTACTAAAAATCTAATAACATGTATAAAGGTATATAGTATCTTTAATGTGGTACCTATAGATAATATATTCTTACAAAATTGGGAACCATTTTCTACATAAGTTAACGTAAAACACAAGCCATAATTTACAGAAGCGAATAAGGTTTGACTTTGAACAGCACGTAAAGAGGCTTAGGCCGGTACCCGTCGATTTACTTTTATTACAATTTCGTTTTATTTCCCTGGCTCTGGGGTCACTGGATGTAGCTCTGTTTTCAGGATCGTTAACGGC
Source organism: Sericinus montela (assembly GCA_029286605.1). Taxonomy (NCBI): domain Eukaryota; kingdom Metazoa; phylum Arthropoda; class Insecta; order Lepidoptera; family Papilionidae; genus Sericinus; species Sericinus montela. The sequence goes on along the minus strand of JAGSMR010000015.1, from coordinate 8,732,304 downwards.
CAATGTGCTAATCTTTTTCCATGGCCGTGTGATAACGTAAAGCTACTGCGATGGCTCGTTTTTCTTGTTAATGTCAAAAATTAAAAATTAAATTATTTCTTTATGCATAGTAAGCCTTTTAAATTGCATGTAATCTCCTTCATAATAACCAAAAACAGTAATATGAAAAACATTTCGGTGATATTCTTTACACGCACGTCATTCTGTAAAATTGCGATATAAAAAGAGCCAAAATTTAATTTTAATGAAATTCCCAGGACCATAAGATTGGAATAGCTATGTGGTTTTGAATAATACCACCCTTTATTTTATCGACAAAGCCTTGTAAGTGCCATTAGCCAGACGAATTAAAAATTACGAATTAAAATACCAGATGATTATTCAGTGAACCGGTGACGAGTTCAGGGTGGCAGTATGACAGGAGCGCGGTGTATGGCAATACGATCCCCAATCTACTTGCCATGTACAAGAGACAACAACCTGTCTTGCGAGGGAGCGTTATAAATAAAATAAACAATGATTTCTTGCAATTACGCGAATGCTACACATTTTAAATAAAACGTTTTTCGGATTTTATCGCGTTTTTAATTAGTCCCCCCCGTGACCATGGATGCTATAAAGCTTCCGAAACGTCGGGAAGTAAAAATAGTTTGTAAAAACTAATTAAAAGTGCGCTAATATCCGAAAATCGTTTAATTTAAAATAAATAAATAAAAATGTTTGATAAATGGTTGATTATTATTAATACTTAATATAAAAATAAATAACTTCACCCCGTTCCCAATACAGGAGCAGATCTATACAATTAAGTCCTTTTGAACCACCTTACGCCGAAGACATATTTAGGGACAGGCCGATGACAATATTCATAGTAACTTAAATGTTTGACTTTTCATTTTATCTTTTACAAAAATGGGAATACTACAATTCTTTTCTTACTCGTACTACCTTGAATACACTTTTTTCTAACTTTTGTATCTATTCTAGTTGATTTGCATTGGTAGATTCTCATCAAATAATAATGGATGATTTCAATTGTCTATTATGTCCAATCCAACGATATGAATCATACATAAATTTTGAAAAACCCATTGGTACGAACGAAACGGCTTTCTTAACTCGTATTCCGATCACCAAACCGCTCGGCTACAGACTGTTAAATTATTGTGTGTGTTGTGACTGTTAGAAAATAAGTATATTCGTCGAACATGTGTGTTGGCATCAATGAATATTTGTACATATGTAAATCATACTTTTGTTATTTTATTTATTATATTCATTGCTTAATTAATATATAACGTTATGGTATACTAGTAAGTCATTATATTATACTGTTAATATTGTTAGTGTTATTACATACACGTATATACTTATCCTTTTTTCCTTTTTATTATTAATTTCTAATGCAGCAAAATGGATGTCTGTGTTTAACTGGTTGACTGTTAAAGAATGGCATTAAGTCCGCCAAATGTTGTTTGTCTGTTTATGGACCTTTTAAATAAAATATTTGTTAGTTAATGCGCTGGGCATTAAATGAAATTATTAAGATTGGGATATATTTAATAACTTATATTCTTTATGTCCAAGCCAACGATATAATTCGTACATAAGTTTTTGAAAAACGACTTTGAAAACGACGAAACAATTGGTACGAGATTGCCACCTGGGGATCGAACTCAGGTCTCTTGACTCAAAATTCCGACCACCCTACCTCTCGACTATCATGATTTAATAACTTCTACGATATTTATTGATCACAACCCATTGTTACTGAGATAGTTTCTGTTATTAGTATAGGAATTAGTTAGATTCTTTTTATCTGTTTGTTTTGCCGTATTAGTGTTCTAGTTTCGTTTGGATTAACTGAGAGAAGTGTGAAAATTACTGCATTTGAGTATCGCAACTACGAGTATATAATCGTTTGTTTCCTAAAAAACTGTGCATATGATGAATTATAACATAAAAAGATCAAATATGTTTCGTCGATAACCGAAGTTCAAATGTACTATTAAAAGAAGTACGATTAAAACAATAAGTATTAATAAAATTTGGCTTGGACACTAAAACTGTGCAGGCTCACCATATATCACATTTTCCTAAACACTCGGGAGAAAAATGAGATGCAAATAAATTCTTTAGACCTCTGACTACCTCGATATAGGAAAAATATGAAGTATAGGTTTTACATCAAGGTCTATAAATTCTGTTGCAGTAGTAATTAGGAGTACATAGTATAGGACATCGTTAGTAAACCATATACTTACATTCCAAAACTGTAATGTAGCTACTAACCTTATTCTCCTTTTGAAATTGTAGAACATGGTATTTCTTGCAAATCTTTAACAAAATCATGTATAAGTGCGCCGTTCACTTCGTTTCCGATTGCATTATGGCGACGGACGGCAGTGAAGCCATTACCTTATCTTAAGTCCTCTGTGGATTTATTTAGCTTTCCCCAGTCGAAATTTATCGAAAACCTCTCGATAAAGTTGTCAACACGAATGGATTTACGCCAATTTAAATGGATAAGAAGTACTTATTTCTTAAGCATTCGATTTCTGATGTGGTGTACATTAATAAATTGTAGGAATATAATGAATACATTGTGGTATATATGGTTAAATTATGTTTCTTTTTTTGTTTAGTGATTTACACATATTAACCGATAGTCTCAATAACACTTTTTTCTTTTTTTAAATAAATAAATACATATATAGATAGTGACAAAATCACATACATTACTCCGATCCTAATGTAAGATGCTAAAGTACTTGAGGTATGGAAATCGGAAACAACGAACGCTCCACAAAACACCGCACTTTCATCTATTTCAGGCGTATAAAGCTATTATACGATTAAGATTTTTAAAGCCTGGCACTTCACGACTTCTAACAGTTCAGCTATAACGTTACTGTATTGCAATCTTGTTATTTCAAGATAATGTTGCTCATAGTTTATTCCTTAAGTTTTATGACAACCACGGACAGAATAACTTGTTTTACGAGCCCATAATACAAATAATTCAAGTTCTGTTCCTTGTATTCAGTAAGATATATTTTTTTTTCATTTACTAACATCCTTCAAATTTAATAATTGAGGAATTAAACGAACTTATTGTCTGCTGTATTTAAGCGGACTTTTATTATTGCGGCCAATGAAACAAGTTCCAAAAGAAAAGTTAAAGATACGACTGGTTTTTCTTTTTTAGTTCTCGTTGCTTGAAAACACTGGTTGTCTGTATCTCTGACATCCTAGCACAATAGTTGTCAATCGCCTTTTAGAGGCAGAAAAAGGTTAAAGTATCCCACCAATAAAGGACCCACGGTGTCCTATTGCGGTGCAGTTTTTGAAGGATTTATATTTGCGACTGGTTCTTTTCTCACTCAAAGATACCTTATCGAGGAGATGCTAAAAGCTTTCTTGGGATCATGCCCCATCAAGTAGCAAAATAGGGGAAGTTAAAACAATTGTAAGTATAAAAATAGTTTTGGATGTCTTTGGATCTCTCAACGGGAAGTCCAACATTAGTCAGACACGAGAAGTAAAATTGATTACATATCCTCGTATATAGGGACAAAATTTCATACATTACATACACATATATGATTGTAAAAGAATACTAAAGTAAAACTATAATTTACTGACTTTTATTTTTAGTAACTACACCAACACGTTTAATTGATTCCCTCTCGAAGTTTACTTCAGCTCTTATAGTTGCCACTTCAAGTTTCGCCATACTACATAACGAATCAAAAAGTATTCACCAGTCAATATTCTACGAACTACGGCTCTCGCTTTGTAGCCGCGTCGTATATTTTTAGCTCCTTTAACCAAGTTGATTTCCCAGTTAATTACTTCTACTTCTACATAGAAAACTTTTATTTTTACAAGTTTTGAATGAAATTAATGGTGTCATTTCATATTCTAAAATTTAATTTATATTCAAAGTCACGATATCCGAGTGGTTGGGTGATCCGAATTCGAGTCAAGAGACCCGAGTTCGATCCCCAGGAGGCAGACACGTAACCATGGGTTTTTTAGAAACCTATGTACGACTCATACCGTTGGCTTGGACACAAAGACGGCGACGGGCTCACCACCTGTCACGTTGCCCCATAATATCTTCGTTGGAAGGTGGGTCGAAAAGATTTAATTGTTCTATTGATCTATTGACATAGAACAGAGTAAAGAATACCTTATTATAGAATAAGGTATAGACTTAAAGAAAGATATAGAAAAATAAAGTTTTCTTAACAAGATAAAATTTTCACGATATGAGGGTACGAAGTCGCAGTAAGAAGCTAGTTTATAATATATTTATCGCATTTATACAAAAATATTTTCTAATTTTAGCCAGTCTAAGTTTAAACATCTCGAGTTTTCGTCAACGTCGTGTTCTTTACTACACAGTAATTTTTTTATGATATTCATTGTATAATATTTTCTCCATATAACATAATATTGTCATAATGATTTCTTGAATTTACGGGAATGGTCATCTTAAATAAAATAAAACACATCTTAAATAAAACGATTTTCGGATCTTATCGTGTTTTTTATTAGTCTTTAACAAATTATTTTCACTTCCCGACATTTCGCTATCACTGGGGGACTGAAGTCTTGAACGTCCCGCTGTCATTGTTTCCTTCGGCTTATATATAATAAAAAAAACCATACCGATCGCTTTTTAAACGGTGAGTATCTCCATCATCCATCACATCTACCGTGAGTAAATCTTTTTTCAGAGAGCACGAGGGATCTGTCACTGTAAACTCTAGACCATCGAGCTTCAGCACGTCAAGCAATTTCTGCACGACAACAAGCTTCGGGTTCCACGCCTACGTCGTACATCTGTGTAGACACTGACAAGATTGGCTATATCTTAAAACGAGATAACATAAAAACATTTTACAAGCCTCCGAGAAAGATTGATCAGTTCTTACCATCTGTTAAGTGTAATATCCCTCTGGAAGCTGCATTCACAGACAAGTTTGTACACTCCTGTACAAACTTTTCTGTGAATGTGGTCTCTCATACATAGGACAAACTAAAAGATCTATTGAAACTCGCGTCAAAGAACATAGGCTGAAGTAAAACATAGACGCTCTAGGAAATCTGCACACTGTAATCTCATTCTAGAAGGGATTATAACAGATTTGACAAGCCGCATATCCTCGCGAAAGAACACCCTTTCCTATCCAGGATGATCTTAGAGGCTATTGAAATTAAAAAACATCCCAATTTCAATAGAGATGATGTTTGGGGGTACTACTACCTGCTTGGGATCCATATCCCATAAATAAAATGAAGTCCAGACCACACATAAGACTGCAAGTCCTCAAGATACAGTGAGCACGTTCTGTGTAAATTGGATCCAAAATTATTAAATAAAAGTTGACCTTAGCCGAAGGTAGCAATGACAGCAGGACGTACAAGACCTATGTCTTGCCTTGACCACGGATGCTGTAAAGCATACGAAACGTCGGGAAGTAAAAATATTTTTTGTTAAAAACTCCAAAAAACCGATAAATTCCTAAAATCGTTTTATTTGATATAACATTTTCACAAAATTAAACAGAGATTGAAGTGTAATCCAGAAACCCAGATTTTAATCCTATGCCAATCTCATCCTTCCCATTCCTGATTTCTGTCTTTGAGTCTTTGACTAAAAAAAGTAATATAAAAAGGCGTGTATAACAAGTAAGATACAGTGGTAGAGCCACGCATCAGCTTTTGTTGTTGCATGAATGGGCCGGCTCGACCGGGGAAGTACCTCACAGAATACCGGAGTGAAGTAGAAGTCTAACAAAATTCGGCGTTTCGTCTGGTGAGTGCAGGTAATCGGAGGCCCACACAACCCCCTGCCATAATTTTTAGGGGAGGGGGGGGGCGGACACTATAAGGCCGGCAACGCATCTGCTATGCCTCTGGTATTGCGGGTGTTCATGGGCAGCGGTACTCATTTACCATCACGTGAGCCGCCTGCTCGTTTGCCGGCCTTTTCTATAAAAAAAAAGGAAATTTTACACACAATCGTGAACGATAAATTTATATCAATCGTCGAAGATTAAGAAAGAAAAAAAATATTAATATTCTATGTTAAAGGACGAATCATGCATATAAATAAATAATGTGTGCCATATTGGAGCATCGCTAGAGAATGCCTTGACCGATTTGAATGAGTTTTCTCGTTGTATTTCTATTTCAGAACACGACATCAAACTGAATGTTTAAAAAATTTACCAAAACAAAAAAGAAAGATCTTTTTTCTGTGAGACTTGTCACTTATGAGTAATGAGAATTTATGCAATACAAACACGAATCGCACTGTTAAGGTTTTTTCCATTGTTTCTACCTTTCCAACTATGTAATTAACTTTTCATTTCTGTATTGAAATTTCCAACCTGTTTCCAACCTTTAAAAAAAGTCTTTAAAAAAAGAGTCTTTAGAAAAAAGTCCAATCTATATAAATAGAATTAAATGATAATTAATAATAATTAAAGCTTAGCTGTCCAATTTTAACAAACCCTTAAAACTGGAGACGCCCAAATGAGTGAAGGGGATACCTATTACATTGGCATATTATTTTTTATATATTTATAAATCCAAACTATTTCATACTATGCACATACTAGTAAGTTACGTGTGCAGGGCAACAGTACCATGTAAAGATATTGAGTAATATTGGTATTCATCTACTTGTCAACAATCATGCATTGTTTCAACATATATTAGTAAACTATGTCCGTTGTTAGCTGAAGAATCTTCATCGCAACCAATTTGAATGGCATTTAATCGTAAACATGACCACTAATATGAGAAAGTTAGGCTTTGAAGATGTAACTTATTGCTGTGACACTTAACTACTATTCAACGAAGAAATTCTTCATTAAAGTCATTATATCTGTATATTTTATTAATTTTTACAATACCAAACGTCAATACATAGAAAACGTTCAGTGAATAGACCAAACAGCGTTGCCATAATACGCTTATATAATAACGCTTGGCAAGTGGTTTGGCGATTGAATACTAGACAAATTGGATCTACTACACTTAGTTACGCACTTTGATAGATACACCTTAGAGATAGTCAATTCGTCATCTGTCACCAACCACTACAATTTTCAAGAGTCATTCCTTGGTCACCTCTTAGATCACCAACGAGGCGAAACGCAGAAAGATTATTCTTACGCCTTAACAACAAGATATCTTGTATTTTATAGCAATTATGTTATAATAAGCCATACATTGGAAGCTATTTATTTTCAAATCATTCTACTTTTTATAAACTTAAATTCAGTGTTACTACAATCCCAATTTAAGCATGGTGCTCTACATAAAACTTGTAAATAGTAGGAAAACCTTACAATATCAATTGTTATTAAAACACACTCTGAAGGGATCTAGAAACAACAGATCGTCAAGTGTCACGATCCTTAAATACCTCTTTCGCCTTCTATCAAATTTATTATTTTATTCATATACGCACGTCTAGGTACCCGAGTTGTATATTAATCGTCCCGTGTTTTTTAATGAGATAAAAATTGAGACGATTTCAGACTCGGGACTTTAAAATTGCGAGACATTAACTATACTTCTAAGAAATTGTATTTCATGTTCATATAATTCCGGGTAAAAGATAGTTATACTAAATGCATTTTGTATAAGGTAATTTACATAACGTACTAGGTAATCTTTTAAAAACTAGTTAAGTTTTTACTTAAATAAATGATTTAACACAAAAAAATACATAATATATATTAAAAGCAATACAAATTATTATAAAGTTAAAAATATTTAATTAAAAGTCTTAAATTTTGAATACTCGTATCTCTATAATTCAGTAAATTGTGTAAATTAAAATTTAATTAAATAATTTTGACTAAATAAATAGTAATAACCATGTACAGTATAATTACGTATAAAAGTGTACAATATGCCAGTGAATGCCCGAAGACGCTACTCCCGTGCGTGTTGGCGAGACGCTACTCCAGACTACACATGTCCAAAAATATTTTTATTATTTCGCAGACGGGCTCGTTGCATCTTAATGTTTTCTTTACTACCTTCTGGTACTAATTTCTCGTAAATTCAGCACTCAATATAATTGATCACTTGTCTACCACGTCTATATTTATAAAAAAAACAATATTCTATGTAATGCGTGTTATTTTTTTTTTTTTTTTTTTTGTTATTTCCATGATCTATACAGAATATTTAAAATTTCAAACTAGCTATCCTCTTTTTTTAAAGCAAATAAAACTATTCGCAAGTCCCAAAAAACTTAATGTTATAATAGTGAAAATGTTTTGGGCGCAATGCAATATTAGATATATTGCATTGCGCCCAAAAAGTTTTCACTTTTACGATTTTAGTACTTTTTTTTTCAAGGGACGATTCTAAACCTCTCGCTAGTTCCGAGATAACGAGCGACGCCGACGGTCCAATTTAGAAAGTTGCTTAACTCATTGAGATGTTTCTTTTAAATCAAATGGAGTACTTCCTTACGATAAGAGAATAATATGATTTCCGATTCTATTTAAAATTAATTTTAAATAGTAATGAGTTCGATTTCGTGTCAGAGACCATAAATATTTTTCAAAAGGGTATAAAATTTGCAGTATAATAATTAGTATTATCTTATCTGGAAGTACACGATAAATATAATATAATATATTTAAGTCACGATAGCGATGTTTCGGTGGCCGGAATTTCGAGTCAAGAGACCGGAGTTCGATCCCCAGGTGGCAGGCTCGCACCAATGGGTTTTTCAAAAAACTTATGTACGAATTATATCGTTGGCTTGGACATAAAAACAGCGACGGGTTCACCAACTGTCACGTTGTCCCGAAAATATCTTTGGTGGATGGCGGGTCAAGGAACTTAATTGTCTTGACTAGACCTCTGTCTACCCCTGCATTGGTAATTGCGTGAAGATATTTATTTATTTTATATTATATACTTTTCAAAATGATTATTTCCATGAAAACATTGTTACAAAAGTTTTCTCTCGCTTAAGTTTTAAGCTAAACCATAAGTTAAAAAATTTAAAAAATTGACACAATTTTCATAACTTTAAGTGTAGTTAAATACCTATTCTGACCTTCATAATGAAAATTACACATAGCCGAGGTTGGGAATCAAATTGACTGAAGAGGTTAAACAAACGACGCGGTTAGAGAGTGGAAACTCTCCTCCGTTGAATATTAATCGGTAGCTGAATACGCTTTTATTTGCTCATGCCTTTAGCTTCGGAGTGCTAATTCCTTGGTATACTAAACAAACTCTTGGGTGAATAAATGTTACTGCTATTTAGATCAAAGTAAGATTTGTTTTTCCAGCTCATTATAATAGTAATAGTACGCCTTTTAATCGCATAGCTGCTTAGGAACTCAGCTTTATTAAATTACATGTTTTAAGGAATTGTTTGTATCGGATTTAAGAGCAAATAATAATATAATGTGATGAGAATATAACGTCTATTGGGCCTCAACTTTCTCAAGTCCCTTCAGAAAAGACTTCAGCTGTCAGGTGTCAAGTCAAAGCAAACGGCGATTCAGTTTAATTTTTCTTATAAAATGCTTACCATGGATATTCTGTTTCTAAATAATCATAGCACATTTGCTTTACGGAAAAAAATTTTGACAGACATTTCTTAGTGTCATTAATTATTAATAATAATGTAATAACTTTCCTAGTCCTTTTCCACTTTTCCTCCGCTTTCGCAACTTTTTGCAGTGCTGCACCGACCACTTCTATACATAAGATGTTGCTAGTATACGTAAGTGTTGGTAGTCACATAAATTTGATTTTGAAAAGCTGCTATTTTTAGATTAGTCACGATAGCCGAGTGGTTGGGTGGTCGGAATTTGGAGTCATGAGACCCGAGTTCGATCCCCAGGTGGCGGGCTCGTACCAATGGGTTTTTCTAAAACCTATGTACGAATTACATCGTTGGCTTGGACATAAAGGCGGCGACGGGTTCACCACCTGTCACGTTGTCCCGAAAATATCTTCGGTGGAAGGTGGGTCAAAGGGACTTAAGTGTCTAGTCTTGACCTCTGTCTACCCCTGTATTGGGAATTGCGTGAAGATATTTATATTATATTTATTTATGCTATTTTTAAATCTTATACCGTTTCATGACCAGGTAGCAAAAAGTAATCCAAACAACCAAAAAGAAACTTCAATGATCATGGACCCTTACATACAAAAAAAGCATGATGCATGTGGCAGCCATCGCCGCAAAGTTTTTGAATATTGAAATATTTTACCGGAAAATGTAATTTTACTATGTGTAGTGTTTTATGAATGGTAGTAGTTTAAAGTTATGCTCCAAGGCTTACCCGTCGGCACCTGAGCGTAAAGATATTTATGTATTTGTTAAATGATTAAATAACTGGCTGTGGTGCTTACGGCTTGAGAAGAAGCCACAGCCTATCTTTTAGTGGTCTTAAGAGAAAACCCAGGGAAAGCCTTGACAATAACAATGGCTGCCGGCAGATAGTGTGATAACCACGTAAAAATTAACAAAACCATAATAAACAGACCGGTAACAGGCAGCAGCGTCTAAGGTGCAAAGTATCTGCTTGTGCAATCGCCAATTATGACAAACCCTGCCACATGAGAGCTCTATGTCTAGCAGTGAACTATTAGTTATATATATATGTAATTAAATTACAGGCATAACCAGTACCATTATTCATGATTCTGAACTAGTGGAGTCACGATAGCCGAGTAGATAGATCCCTGAGGCTCTGTCTAACTCTGTATTGGTAATGGCGTGAAGGTATTTGATAATTGGAAACAAAAAATTCTTCTTATAATACTGGGTTACACCTAGTTTAGAAACGCCTGTTGAAAATGTCATCATACCTCTGAGAACCTATTTAGGTACTTGACTCTTGTACCTATTCAGTTCAAACAAATAAGCCCGACAGACTCGTATTAGAATTCATAAATTAACTAGTGATGGTTGAAACACTGACATCAAGAGAATTACAAAGAACATTTCGGATTTCTCAGTATGGAGTTGTCGAAGCAATAAATAAATTTGAGGAGCATGTACGATACGAGAATCGGTTTTGTAATGTCTTTGGGGTAGCCATAAATAGAACCAATGCGCCGCTAATATCTGTCAGAAGCACCATGTGCCAAATAATAACTGAAATTAAGTCTATGGAGGGCTTTGAATAATCAGTAGTAATTCAATTAAAGTAATATTGTTTAAATGAATTATCTATGAAATGATTATATGTAATAGATGTTTTTAACCTATTCTTCACTTGCACATACAAGTATATTTAATGTTAGGATTACGTTTTTATTTACGGCCTCAAAAGATAAAAATAAACTACATACAATCAAACTCAATTTATAAATAATTCAGAATTTTATACTCGAAGTACAGACCTGTAGAGATGGAAAGCTACTCATGGTATGAAGAATTCGGATATTTAGTGTAAAATTAATTATTAAAATTAATTTTAAGTAACTATATTAGGAATTCTATTTAGTAGCCCAAATAAGAATCAAAAGCATTTATTTCGAGTTGAAAAATCGGGTTGAAATTTATTTTGTGTTTTCTACATCGATATGGGCCGTGGCTGCAACAGAGGCAGTTGATGGCAAGAAAAACAATATTTAGAGTCGACCTGTGTGTGAGGTCCGTGACTGTATCATTATATTACTATGCGCGACAAGTCGCAGCCGAAGGTGACAAGGAGGATGGTTCTTTTCTCGTTAAGGCTAACCATTCAACGTGGAAATGCAGGGAGCTCTCTTAGTATCATGTCTATTATGTGAACCTTTTTCTTATTATGTCAATGTTTTTTAAACCTTTATATAACACTTTCATAGAAATATTTACGCTCGTGACTTTCAAAAGATTTAAAACACGATTTTTTTTATTTGGGTCAGGCTCGATAAAATTCTCATAAACGTAAAATAAGTAAAAAAAAAACTAATCAAAGTGTATACAAATTTTTTAAATTGTTTATTGGAAATTAAATTAAGGCATTTTTAAAATAATTAGTAAATAAGAACAAAACAAGCAGACCGGTAAAATTAGCTTTAGATAAATTATGAAAATGGCGTGGCAAACCCTCACACGGGAGAGGCATGTGACCAGCAGTGGATTATTACTAACCATTATATGTATGCATAAAATTTTATTTCCACACGAGATCAGCGGCCTAGACAATAAAGTCATTTCCACCCACTTTTAATCGACGCCTATTTGGGACAAAGTCACAGTACCTAAGCTACTAACATGTCCATGACTCGAGTACAAACATTCATATTCATCGCACAATCGCCCCTATTGGAATTCGAACCTTTGCTTCGAATACTGTCGTGTTCTTAAATAAATAATAATAAATTGTTTTTCACAATCAATCTACATACATAAGTATGTTCAATTGTACATTCTCATCATATTACCATCGTAAAGGCCTGTGAAAATCCACCGGAAGAGATAAGCTTCTTCCGTACACGAGACAGAATTATGGCAAATCGCCAAGCTTGACAAGCGGATTGGCAATCGCAGTACCAGGCACATCGCATGGCCTGGTATTTTTGAGATGGTTATTCCACCACCTGTCGGTAGCCAATTGCTTTTCTCTTAGTTGTGTCTTACGGGATGGAATGTCCTGACGCAAATATCACACCCTAATTCATTAAAACATTTTTTCTTCATTTATTAGATTTTTTATTTGATGGGTGGTCATACGTGCACAGGTACTGTATAATTCGTTAAGTATAATTTTAAAAGTTTACATAACTGTTAATGGATTAAAAAAATATCTTCACGCCATTCCCAATACAGAATAATGGCAGATATACAATTAAGTACTTTCGATACACCTTCCACCGAATATTTTATGTCCAGGCTAATGATATAAATCGTAATAAGTTTTTGAAAAGCCCAATGTTACGAGCCTTCCACCCAGGAATCGAACTCGGGTCTTTGGACTCGAATTTCGATCACTCATGCACTCTGGCTATCGTGGCTATTGTTAAGGGATTTATGTAGTGGAAGTACAATAACTTTGCGATCTTTTTCTTCTACATTGAAAAAATACAATAATTAATTTCTACATTAAATAAATATTATACATAATTCTACTTATATAGTAGAAGTTCTTCATTCATGAGATAAAAATTATCCGAATAAAAAATTGGTATTGTACCTAAACTCGGAAAAACACCTAAAATTATTTTATACACATTTCGACTACTTTTAGTCGTAAAAAATTAAATCTTTACTTTTACATTACAAAATATTTATATTAACTATACAGTAATAATAATCGTAAATTTACTTTTAATCATTTATTGTAAATATTTGATTTGTAAATATTTACATTGGGTTGGATATAGGTATAGAGAAACCCAACTTGTAATATTCATTATTTTTAAATTAAGTGTATTGCGTAGAACTATATGCTTCACTACTTACGTTATGACCACAGGCTAAAATTGAAGTCATTCAGCGTTATGAAAGGGTCCTTTCGTAAACATTGGACTAAAAAGAATGTTTACAGATAGCACAGACAAGTACTTTGACTGTCTGAACCCTTACAAGCGCTACATGTTCTTATGAAATTTAGATTAAGACACTTACATATCGACTCTATATTTATAGACACTAACCAAGGTTATTATGGGATATCTTTTCGTATATTCTTATGTCCTTCAGAAGGCATTAATTGCAGAGAAGTCAGAACAACCTTAACAGTGCACTTTATGCAATTAACTGCACTGCAAAGGTTTTTAAATTAAATCCCCTTCTGATAAATTAACCATGTAAGTAATAATATCTTAATAGTCCCGAAAATATCTTCGGTGGAAGGTGGGTCAAAGGAACTTAATTATCTAGACCAGACCTGTGTCTACCCATGTATTGGGAATTGTGTGAAGATATTTATTTATTTATTTAACCATGTAAGGCTAATTTAGTTCAAATGTTCCCTTATGTAGTAGAAGCTGTATTCATTGACAAGAGATTATCTTTCAAAAAATCTTAGCGCTATCCGCGGCTGATTTTTCATAAAACCAGACCAAGTTGAGTAATGATATAGCTCACTTAAAATATTTTTCCAATACGACGTGAGGGAAATATCGAAAGCGGTGCGTAAGTAGGCCGTTAATCCCACCCATATTGAAATATCTGCGACAGTGTTTACGAGGGATGGATGATCCGTTTTTATTGAAACATCGTCTTGCATGGAGATTGGCAGAAAAAGCGATGTCAGGGGAGCGATCCATATTATAGTGTTTACTTATACCCTTTTTATAAGCACAAGAAGTATGTAATGTATTTTAAAAGTTTATGAAGGTTGTATATTAATCCTTACCCTTCCAGTGCACATAACACCAAGATCGAATATAATCTAGGCCTGGGGCAAAATATATTCCGCCGGAACTTATAAATACTTCTTTTATACATGGAATATACGTAAAGTGTCCCCGCCCACGCAGGGGCAATAGACTGTATGCATCACCCGCTGTATCATCGGTAACCTGTCCGCAACTCTACGGTCATGGGATTACGGAAGAAGGGTGTTTAGCAAATTAAGTTTGGTATGTGTGCCATGGCTGCCTTCGAATCGCGTCTGTGTTTTATTATCGCTTGTTACTGCTTACTTTTCGGATGCGGTGGTCAAAGAGAACGACACATTGAAATATCGATATTCCTCTGCCCGCATTCCAACCAAATTGCAAATTGCAATTAAAAACTCCTCATAGATTAGTGCAAAAAGCAACTCAAAGATTCGCTTCACAGTCACTAAACCTTTTGCAATTTAAAACAATCGGACTAAAACAATAATTTACTAAGGACAGCCTAAGTGTTTCAACGGCTACTGCGGGACTCACTAGGCTCGATGTCCGTGTCAATGTCTTTGTCTTTGTTATACTAAATTAAGTCGCATTACGAAGGAGTTAGGAGTTTAAATAGGAAATACTTCATACGGATTTATTTAGAAATATTTAATATTTCTATAAACGAAAACGTTTCAACATTTTACGAAGTCACGATAGCCGAGTTGTTGGATGGTCGGAATTTCGAGTCGAGAGACCCAAGTTCGATCCCCAGGTGGCAGTACCAATGAGTTTTTCAAAAAACTTATGTACGAATTTCATCGTTGGCTTGGACATAAAGATGGCGACAGGCTCACCACCTGTGACGTTGTCCCGAAAATATCTTCGGTGGAAGGTGGGTCAAAGGGACTTATATGTCTAGACTTGACCTCTGTCTACCCCTGTATTGGGAAAAGCGTGAAGATATTTTTTTTCAACATTTTTAAGTATTACTTTTGTCTACTAAAGGTTACGATAACCGAATAGTTAGGTGATCGGAATTCGAGTCAATAGATCAAAGTAGACCAGGTGCTCGTAATCTTGGACATGCGACAAGCTCATCGTCTGTCACGTGGTCCCAAAAGATATCTTGGGTGAACGACCCACCTGGTCTAAAGGACTTCATTGTCTGTACCTCTGTCTATCCCTGTATTGGGAATAGTGTGAAAATATTTTTCTTCTTTTGTCTACTGCTCTTTAGGTTCCTCATAAACAACGAATTAAAAATTAGTTTCTTATCTTTCCTATACCAATAGTGGCATAATTGCTATTTATAATATGTTATCAATATATCAATAAAAGTCATGGAAAATTATCTTAAAAATTGGTCAAACACTCTCCTCCATTCTTTGGTTCCTGAATTTTGTTCTGTCTTCTGTTTTTCCTGGATTTCGCGAAAGCTGTTCTACTTAAACATAATTTTTTAATCACAATTTGTTTTGTTTCCTATAAAATTTAAAGATACATGATTAGCAAATAAATAACAAGTACTTAATTCTACTATACATATTATTTTTATGGGATACATATTGTTTTTGGGATACATAAAATGTTAAACATGAAACAAATCACGAAAAAATTTTACTTTTTATAGGTTTAAATATACAATAAAATATTATTTATATTCAGAAGTGTTTACAGAACTCTATAAAATATAAATCAAGATAGGTGGGTGTACAGAAACATCCATGTTTTCCGTTCAATTGACATTTACGGCGACGGACAAAGTAATGGTTCGTTAATTCTCATATTGTAGAACATTTCTATCGATTTGGCGAGCATTGTTGTTACGATTTGTTGTAATAAATTTAATTCCTTTGTTCTGTAATAATACTAAATCGTAGCTTATTTCAATGGCTACGGCATTTACCGATTTCCCGTATACTGGAACACTATATTCATTCGGTCTGATATTTTTAGAGATAGTTATCTCGCTATCTGTCGGTTGCACTAACGATATACTAGGCTTTTTTCCCTTAGTCGCCTCTTACGACACCCACGGGAAGACCAAACGGCGAATACAATGACAAATCATGTACTATAAACAAATTTTTAAAACATAAATCAAACTGTCGAAAGAGGAACAAAAATCAAACTCGAAACTTCAGCCAAAGTGTGTCAAGATACAGTCTTGGATCACGTTGTGAAACTTCTTAGCAAAACCCTTTTTAAAATGTATCGTGGACTTTCAAGCAGGACTCCGCACCTGGTCACATGGCACTGACGACCCAAGACTGACTTGAATCCAACGTTCCAGACTTTATAATAGCTGAAGACTTGCACTTATCTAGACCCACCCTTGCACCCAAACTTCAACACTTTAGAGTATAAAATATGGTCAGTTTTAGAGGAAATGGCCTGCTCTAGAGTACACGTTGACATTGAGTTTCTTAAAAAATCTTTGGAGCAGGCAGTGGCGAAATTTTCCTTGGAAACAATGCGTAAATCCGTGAATAGATTCATGGCCAAATTTGAGTTGTCTAATATACATGAATGAAGGAATGAAATATGCTTTATTGTACATCAAACAGATAATAGAATAACAACAAATGAAATACAGAAATTACTCAGTAATCGGTCACTAATTTAATGATTCTAATATTTACTGATGTTCTTGAAATCGGTACAGTGTTGATAAAATTTTCACACTTTTCTCAATATTATGGGCGATATAAAAATTAAATATTTAGTAACAAGTCCACATAGTGATGGCCATAAATATTTATAGTACGATAGCACGATATTTTCCCGAAAAATCATCTTTAGTATCAGCTATTTCACCGGTCCATTATCAGTACATCCTCCAGCCAGAGACATGGTCTGACTATTACTACGTGAGATTTTTGTTTATATTTTCCCATCGGGTTTGATTTATATGGCAAAATAAACATACAGGTACATTAAATGTGATATATTTAATAAAACAATACTCTATTCTGTGTCTACTAAAAATCAAAATGTAAAAAAGATACCAAAATATAAAAAATAAAATAAAAAAATATCTTTTCGCCATTCCCAATACAAGGGTAGACAGAGGTCTAAATAAATAAGTCCTTTCGACCCAGCTTCCACAGAAAGTGTAGTCGTCTTCTGAGGATCGAACTCGGGCCTCTAGACTCGAATCCCGATTAGCCAACCACTCGGCTATCGTAAATCTTTGAAGTAGCCAAAATATAAATATTATAAATATACCCACTTTTGTACACGTTTTAAATAAAAACTAACAAAATTATTAACATTTTATAAAAATATTTACATGATTTGAATTAATAAATATTTGATTTATAACTTTTCGAAAAAGTGAACTTATAATAACTTGCTAATAACTTTACTTTAAGATTTATTTGTCTATTTCATTGGAATTTTTCACTCGCTTGCTGCTGCAACTGATACGCCAATTATTTTTGGGAGGAGGGAAGAAAATGTGTGTAAAATTAAATGTAAATTTGAATGTAATTTTTCTTACTTGTACGATTTCGTAATCACCGTATATATTTAGTTTTTTCCAAGGTACAAACTACTTCGTCGCGTTGCCTGAGGCATTAGAAATGTGGGTTTTCTAATTAGTCCGCCGGCCAACTTTTTTCTCCATATTACTCGTGTAAAATCCCGTGTTGTTTTTACCTTAAAACATCACCCAGACAGTATATCTATCTGTTTTTCTTTGTAATTTTCTTTAATTTTAGGTCTAATTCGAACATATGCAACTTTCAATAAATATAAAATGTTGAGAATTATCTATCTATCTTGTCTTATCAATCTTAAGTTATTTTTAATTATTAGAAACATACTATTCATTTATAACAATTTATGGATGCAATTATTGTCCCTGGTGGAATTACTGACGATGCAGAGAATGGAACACTGTATTTCTTTAAAAGAACCGTGATAATTATTTTACAAAATCATTATCTTCCTCTGTGTAGTATAACCTTGTAATAAAAATAGTCTCGTGTATGAGTAATGCTGAAAATAAAGTTTTGTGTCGAAAAAAAAAGTAGAATAATATAGGAATTATTTTTGAATTTTTGAAAATAGAACTTCTGTCTACACGAATTTCAACTGCTGCTACTGCAAAACCATGACACAATGGACTTCGAATACTGTGCGCAAAAATGCACCACCGTAAGCACCGTAAGAAAGCGCCACGCGAAAAATGTATATACACATCACAAAGATACGTTACATTATTAATATATTCTCTTTCATTATTAAATATTATATTATATACACATACATATAAAGCATAGAGGGTTGATGAAACAGCGTTTAGGAAAATATTGTAATTATTAATTTTTATTATTCGTATGTATATGTATATATTTATATATTAAATTAATAATTTTGAATATTTTCCGAAACGCTTTTTCATCAACTTACTATGCTTTTTATCAAGTACAATATAAAAGATTATCAGTATGCATTCGCTTATTTGAAACCATTTAAATAGCTATGACAATAAGCAGAAGCTTTGTACTTGATCGAGATTAACTGTTTTCAACATGTCGTAAGCATAGTTGTTTATAGGCAATATTCATCAAAGTCAGTGTCCAGTGCAAACGTTTTGGATAATTTACTTGCACTTGATCCTTCATAATTAGTATTTAGTTAGTCCGGAAAATGACAGTTCAGTAAACAAAGAATATTTAAATACTTCAAACGATACTTATCGATGTCGATTGTCGAATGTGTGTGTGTGTGTGTGTGTGGTGTATGTGTAAAGTAATCGTATGTTATTATATAAGATTAATGCTATCGGCAAAGCATTAATACGGCGATATATCCGCAAAGAAAATGAAACAGAAACCTTTCATTAGTTGTGAAGCAAACCGTTAAAATCACAAACAGTAAAAAATTAAACATAAATACAAGTTGTTCCGTACTGCTCCTCAACATTTAAAGTTAAATTCCAATTCGCCACATCATTTAACGAATGGAAATAATATCCAAAAAAATAAAAGGGAAGTATTTCAATTTAAGTCTTACGCGATTGCAAAATACCTTGAATCAGCGTCAATTAGTTTATAAACATTACATTTCATTTATTCATCCATTTCTTAGCAAAAATTGTAAACATTACAATAAATTATACCTTGTTTTTTGTTGCATGTCGACTTAAAATTATTTAATTATTTTCGTAAGTGTAGGGGTTTTATTTATTTTTTTAGTACAAAGATGAAAAATCAATAACGCCCTATTTGTAGATAAAATTGGGGGCAAATTTTTTAAATTTATACAGTACCAACGTCGATTCGCTATTCAATAAAAATGTATATCGAAGTCGTCTACTATTTTAAAGTTAAGCCCTGTTACACATATACAAAACATGTAAGAGTGGACTTGAGAACCATCTCCGTGAATTAAGCATATAATTACCGCATAGTAAATTAACAGTCAGTTATTTGAAATCAAAGCGCAGAAAGGAGACAAGTGACGTGTGCTAGGTACGTGTTTGCTGTCTGTTTGGTGAGCTAAAATATTACATACATACATGTTGTTCGCTCATGGAACAAAAGCAATTGAGAGAGAGTTTATTCAGATATGCAAATGCTTGAGTAAAAATCTTTAACCTACATGTAAAATAATTAAATTAACAATAGTGATTTGTTTATTAGGGTTCCATGAAATAAAATTAAACCCGAACATGATTGCTATCGTGTGTCTGTCAGTTTATCACAATTTTCTTTATGTATACTATGTATATATATATTATATTAAATCTATCCCATAAGAAGGATTTGTTATAATGTTATATCTCAAAACACATCACTGAGTTAGTTGTAGACTATATCGCTCACTTCTCTTGTGTATTTTCCAGTAAGAACATACCAATGTCAGCTATACCGCTTCCACCACGTTCTGGCTGTCCGCTTACGTAGTGAGTGCAGCCTTTCGTAACCCACGCGTCAAATGGTCTTTCTGATTAGCAAAAATTAATCAAGTCACCATATTGTTAATATAAATATTGCAGTAGTTCCCAATTATGAAATAATTTCTACGTTATTTAACCAGGTTAAATGAGATAATTTCCAGTATACGTGTATGTAATGAACTTCTAACACTTTATTTACCTTCAAAAGAGGAAAATTTGTGCTTTCCAAATCAACCAATCATAAATGGTGTTCACTTGAATGGAAGTGAAAACATGAACAAACATTTAATGCTTATTCAGATTAAAATTTGTACTCCCATAGTTGCTTTGACTTAATTTAAATTATTGCTTTACTTATTCATGTATACTTTCATTATTTGTTATTTTTATTTTCATTATACTTTTTGTAATAAATTAAAAATTTTAAAAATGTTAACGTGGTAGTATTGGTTTAAAAACATAGAAATCAAACAATAGAAAAGCCTTGACAACAGACAGACGGCAGAATAAAATTAATAATATCTCTAAAACATACCTAACCAAAATAAGTGACTTACTAGAGAGGCGGAGCAACGTCTTACTTACAAGATGTCTAACACTGCGATCGCCAATCAGTTTGCTGAGCGTGCAGATTATGGGAAACCCACCAGCGGGTGAGGCTCCTTGTCCAACAGAAGGATTATGATAGGCCGTTACGTAGGTTATGTAAATACGTAATTTTATTTCACATACGATTCTTAGTAAAATTAATTAGTAGTAGTAATAGTAGTAAATAAAGTAAATTACTAAGAAATAATGTAGTAAATAAATTACCCTGCGCTGAAATATGCTATGTATCTAGATAAGATCTAATTTAATTTAAACACACAATATTTACAGTGGTAGAGCCACGCATCAGCTTTTGTTGTTGCATGAATGAGCCGGCTCGACCGGGGAAGTACCACGACCTCACAGAATACCGGAGTGAAGTAGAAGTCTAACAAACTTCTGCGTTTCTTCTGGTGAGTGCAGGTAACCGGTGGCCCACACACCCCCCTCCCCCAATTCTGGGTGAGGGGGCACTCTAAGGGAGGCAACGCATCTGCTATGCCTCTGGTATTGCGGGTGTTCATGGACGGTGGTAATCAGTTACCATCACGTGAGCCACCTGCTCGTTTGCCTCCCTTTTCTATATAAAAAAAATAATTTGTATTCTATATTTTGAACCGAAAATTCCTCCACATGGTCGTCAAACATAGATTGCCACATTTACCTTTTACTATAATACGGTTACATATTATAAATTTATTAAAGTCGCATTGAATTTAGGCATTTGAAATTTTCCAACACTTATCGTCAAAAGCAAATTGGCTTTGTTAAATTTATTACGAGAAAAGGTAATAATTTTGTACACTGTTTAAGAGAGAAAATCCACGCCTCCGCTCCGGTGCGATATTAAAAACATAGCATAAATTAAATTCAATTTCTCGTTCCTTATAACATTCTTTATTGTTTTTCTCACATTATTTTACTTGTTCTTTTGGATTAATACACATCTAGTACGAATATTGATATATCTAAAAGTCAATATCTTTTAACAAAACTACGATTAGCGATCTAGTATTAATTTACAGTACTTCGGTGACCAAGTTTCGCCATGTCTAGATGAGAAAATGATGACACTAAAATAATTTTTTCATTAAGTTAGTACATAAAACTATGTAGCTAACATTATCGTCACCACCATCATCATTTCAGCCTGACAAAATTTACTATTGATCAACCACAGTCATGATTTTATGCATACTATTTTGTAAGAAGTGGCTGTTGTAGTAAGAAGTGGCTGTTGCTTTGATGACAGCCGCGAGGAAATGATTTCCTTGTGGCGCTACTATTTGCCATACATCAGAAGTACAGTTGTGGGACTTCTACCATTAGTCGTTTTCTATAACTCATAGATAAGGTTCTTTGACTCCGATAGCCACACAGAAAGCTACTACTCGCTATGATATCGCTATGAATCAATACTCTAATCTTAGATAAACAAAAATATCTACAGTATCTCTTAAACAATGAAAACATTCACCTCAAAAGCATTTACTTAGTAAAACACTTAGCTGGCTTTTCGTAATAAGTATCAGCCGATTTCGGAGGGTGAATAAAACTTTTTTATTTTAAAGTAATGGGATTTCATTGTAGGCTTTCATAAACAAATTCAGCTCGTACATATTTCATCGTTTAAAATCCTGAAAGGCTTTTTTAAATTCATTTATATTAAAAAAAAGTCACGATAGCCGAGTGGTTGGGTGGTCGGAATTTCGAGTCAATAGGCCTGAGTTCGATCCCCAGTTGGTAGACTCGTACCAATGGGTTTTTCAAAAACTTATGTACGAATATCGTTGGCTTGGACATAAAGACGGCGACGGGCTGACCACCTGTCACGTTGTCTCGAAAATATCTTCGGTGGAAGGTGGGTCGAAGGGACTTAATTGTCTAGACTCGACCTCTGTCTACCCCTGTATTGGGAATTGCGTGAAGATTTATATTAAAAACTAAAAAAGCGAATATGCACAAACTTTCGATTAGTTTGACTCGTATGTAAGAATTTGTTAATGTAATTGGATCTGTCAGTTCCCAATGCCTATGATGCAAAAGCTGGTCTGATGATGAGTAAAAACGTGAATATTTCAGTATTTTTTGCCATGAACATCCCATAAACATCCGCAATACAAGAGGCATAGCAGATGCGTTGCCGGCCTTTGAGAAAGGTATAGGCTCTTTTCTGGTGGTGGAATGCCAAGCATTAAGATGGTGTTGATGGAATTATTGGCTATGCCATAAGGTACGATGGTGAAATTCAGCGGCTGGAATTGATCCGAACGTTTCCTCGGGGCACTCCCCGTAGTAAAAAAAAATGCAAAGAGATGCAACGTCTCTTCGCAATGCCAGGGGATCTAGCCTATCAGATAGCATGGATATTCATCATTCATTTAGCAATCATTGATATGCAGAAAACACTGGGTTGGCGATAGCACACAGCCTTGTTGATACCAACAGTCGGTGGCCCGCATATCGCGACCGCAATGGGCCCATGATAGGCACTTTACTCCGAATCAGGCAGTAGTCCGATGAACCCAAACGGGCATCAACGGAGATCACATAACCGTCCGGATGAGAGTTCAGCAGAAGATCCAGCAGGGAAGGTGAATGATCTTCGACATCCGGAACCCGCGTTGGCGAAGTAACCAGTTGTGTCAAATCATATACTAAGGCAAAGTCAAAAACAGATCTCCCCAGTGGTTCGTAGCCATTCGGCGTGGTGGGCGTTAAAGTCGCCGAGTACCACCATCTCTGCGGATAGGATCTGCTCTTTTGGATGTGTTCATTTAGTCGTAGAGAGGCACCCATAGACGCGAGGGTGGTCCCTCTCTGACGTATACACAAACTCCGACCCGTGGCACAAAAGAATCTTCAATCTTGTAACCCGGGTAGGAAAGATAAGAGGTATCCGCCGGAGAGGATATCTGCGTCTCGGTTTTGCCCTTTGCCCTCTCCAGATGGTAGAAGACGCCATCTAGATTGGAGTGTAGTCCCCTGATATTACAGAGATCCAGGGCAAGAGTGGTAAGGGGTGCCGAAGGTTTTTTGCAACGTTTGCCTCGGACAGTGTGGGAATAGAACGGAACTATTTTGCGGGCACAAACTTATGGATTTTTTTATATAAAAAGATAAGTTTCATTTCAAGGATGAAACAGCTTTTAGATAAGTTATAGTTTTCACCCTGAAACTTAACGTAAGTTTTATAACTCTAGAAGTAAATGGATGTCAAATAGACTCGGGAGGTTAAACAAGCAATCCTACCAGAGAGAGGAAACCCTTCTTCGATGAATATTGATAGCGGTACGGATAAACGTTTGTTGCTTCGTGGGCAAAGAAACGTTGATTTTATATTACCACTTTAACATTTCAGGTCATTAACTAAAAATAACATTCAGGAGAGCATATGCTTTTTATTTAGTTTCATGTGATACTAGAATAAAAAAAATACGATCCTGATTTTGCCAAAACAGTTTGCACCACGGACGCTAAGTATTTAAAATTGTTAACGACTTTTTACTTAAGCAGTGCTCATATTATCATCCTTACTTAAAACAATAGGTAATTGTACATTGTAAATATTTAGCACAAACAAGTAAACTCAAATAAGGCGTCTTATTAAATTAAAATCACGGCAAAGAGCTCAAAGGATCTGTCTTAACATATTTTGATTATTTCAAACATCTTGCATTATGTTGATTTTTTGTATTTACGCCAATACTACACATTTAAAATAAAACGATTTTCGGATTTTATCGCGTTTAAAACGCGATAAAATCCGATCCTAAAATCGTTTTATTTTAAATTGTATTATGTTTGTCAAACATCTTCGCTTGTAATATTTTTATCAAAATGAATCGCATATATAAACACAGCCCTGCTTCTTATGGCACGGTAGCAAGGACGGTGAGTCTAAGTTGATTTTTTTTCTTTTTTTTTTTAAACGAATGCCAAATAATATTAATAAATCCTATTAGCCACTCCAACTAAGCTACAATGCTTGTATCTGGAGTGTTTAACGACAATAGACGAATGGCGAGCCCGAACCTGTAACTATATTTCGGAGTCCGCACCCTTAACTGATGGACTATTGACGCTTGAATCGCTGGAATTATTAATAATTTAAAGATATAGATAAATATTCTACAATATTTTTGGTCTGCATTAACCCGAGTTCGTTCGATATCCAGGAGGTAGGCTCGTGAGTAGGTCAATTTATTTTTAAACTACGATTATAAATTGTGTAGACATAAAATAGAGTTAATTTCTAACCCTAAACATTATAAATAGATCACAAACTAAGTAACTAAACCAGAAGCGTTATGGAATAATAAACAACGAAGACAATACAAACACCCAGATTAGAGATAATATGGATGATGTGGGTAAAACAATTCCGGAATCTCATAGCCGATGACACCTTGAAATTTTGTTGATCTTATACGTTATTGGAAATCACATAAAGACACATTTCAGATCAAATCATACCAAATGTACATCGATCCAAACTATACTTTTTCACCCACAGCAATTTGAGATTATTATTCTACGATTTCAAGTGCTTAGTGTTTTTGGATATTTCCTACAACTGATAGGTAATATCCTGCTTAGAAACATTTGATCTTAGCTGTGAAAATAGCTTCGGTTTTATGTACTGAAATTATCCATATCGGCAAAAATACACTTTAAAATGTTTATGTCAATTAAAAATGTTATAGACACAAAAATGCCGTATTTCGCAAACTGATATCTAAACCAGCCTCTGTGGCGACCGGTGTCTATCAAACTATGCCTGACATCGGGTCACGTTACGCAGCTGATTACTTCACACTTGCAAGGTTGACGTTGACGAAGTGAAAGGTAGTTGAAAATGCTCTTTTTCAATCATATTACCAAATGCTTGACGTTCCTAACTTTAGTTTAACAATCAACCACTTGATCTAAAATTCTCTTTGTGATAAACGGACTTGGGAAATACAAATTTACATAGTAAGAATGACTGATACCTCACATGCGCACAGTAACTGAAAGTAGCAACCTATAAATATGTTGCCCCCCGCTGTACAATGACATTATTTTAATTGTTTCCTTTTCTTTGAAAGATTTATACTCATTTATTAGAGAGATTAGAGCATGGTAACGATACACCAGTTCCGGTTGGCGAAATTTACGCATCTTTGAATTTACAATTATATATTTATAAGGTGTGAAATTATTAATAATATATATTTTCTAGGACATTTAAATTATTTCGAGAACTTTTCCTTTCCTTCTAAGCAGGTTAGGATTCCAGAAAAAAATTAAGTACTTATTTATTTATTTATTTATCTTCACGCACAATCCCTGACGGGGTAGCCAGAGAGAACAGATCCCAAGTGTCACGATCTCTACATACCTCTTTCGCTTCTTTCAGATTCATCATCTTCTTCATACATGCACGTCAGGGTATCCGAGTACTCTTGACCCTCCCCTCTTCGAGCAATTTGCTCACATGGTCTTCGAAAGTTAGTCTCGGTCTACCTCGACCCCTTTTAATGTTAACTTTCACACTATATATTTTCTTCACAATTCGGTCTTCACTCATTCGCTCATCGTGCCCTAACCATCGAAGCACGCCCTTATCAATTTTTGTGACAAAGTTATCTTTCAAACCTGCCCTATTGCGAACCTCTTCGTTTCGCTATCCGTCGGCCATGGTAAGGCCGCACATTCTTCGAAGAGATCGCATCTCCACTGCAATCAACCTGCCTTTAAGCTTCTTCTGGCATACCCAGGTTTCGCTGCCATATAACAAAGTCGGTAACAATACTGCGTTATGTATTGCAAGACGTGCACTTTTCACTACGCCTTGCCTTTTGATTAGCGCAGTCAGGGCACCATTGACTTTGTTCCCGGCAGCGACACGCCTGTCCACATCTAAATCACATCTTCCATCCCGGCTATACGCACTCCCCAAGTATACAATTTCATTCACCTGTTCTATTCTGTATGGTTATGATATAGATTATATGGATTGTTCGACGGTTTTTATGATATAGTGCGAGGCCATGATGCTTCCTCAGAATTAGTACAAATTATACCTTACAGAGACCTGACCAGTAGCTCGAGTAGGCGACTTCCACCGTTATTTTCGACTCCTCTAACTTCTAGAAATTATGCACGTGAAGCATCCACCTCCTGACTGCCCCAAACTTACTACGTTACATTTAAAGAATTGATTGAATTAATTTGACATTAAAATAAATTGATTTGTTGTTTTTCAGTAAAAACTTAGTTTAAAATCAGGCCACACATATTTTCAAAAAAGTATAAAGTTTTGCAGTATAATAATTAGCATTATTAAAATTCATTGTTGAACACTTGTACACAATTCACTTGATTTAATTATTTATTAATTAACCGACCGGTTTCGCTTTACGGCATCTCAGGGTATTAACATGGTCTTGGTTAATTAATAAATAATTAAATAAAGTGAATTGTGTACAAGTGTTCAACAATGAATTTTAATGCAATGCAATTTCACCAGGTATAAATTATAATTAGTATTATCTTATCTGGAATGACTCAACACGAAAATAATATATTTAAAAACACTTTTTACACGCCTATTTATTATTATTACTCAAATATTTTTGTTTAAATGATCTATGGATAATATTATTTCACTATCGTTGTATTATTTTATGTTTCCTTGTGGGTATATTTCTTAACATCCACCCTATTAATATTAAGTATGTATTAAATATTTGGTGCATGTAAGGGAAACCTGATGTTAGCCGTGTTTTGGATTAATAACCATACTTGATTTGAAATAATTTCTGTAACTTTTATTATTTATATCACTAGCATTTATTGTTTATAAAAACAATATTTTTGTGTTGGATTCTAAATAAATAAAAGTATTCAATAAAGAAAATAACAAAATTAAAAATACTTCTTTATTTTCATAGGCATAAAATATTAACCAACTAATATTACATTTCGTAACTTAACATGAACATCAAACAATCACTGCCATATCTATCTCTAGACAATGTCAGTAATGATGAAGTAGTTTTGACACATTCAAAGCTCTCATTGTTAAAGCACCTTGTTAATTAGTATCAAAACGCTTTTACTACAACAATTATAACGTTACTAAAGGGATATTTAGTATAGTTATGGTTATATATGTGGTTGTATCCATTTTATAAAATAAAATTATACGTAAAATAGTAAATTAAAACCGAATAATACATTTATACATATACTTAGTTTATTATAAAATCTTGAAATATCATAAATAAAGTCACGATAGCCGAGTGATTGGGTGGTCGGAATTTCGAGTCGAGAGACCCGAGTTCGATCTCCAGGTGGCAGGCTCATACCAATGGGTTTTCAAAAACTTATGTACGAATATCGTTGGCTTGGACATAAAGACGGCGACGGGCTCACCACCTGTCACGTTGTCACGAAAATATCTTCGGTGGAAGGTGGGTCGAAGGGGTTAATTGTCTGGACTCGACCTCTGTCTACCCCTGTATTGGGAAGTGCGTGAAGAATATATAGGCTATAAAATTACCGAGAACCTTTCCAGTATTCTCTTAAAACAAATTATAGAAAATCCACTAAATTGGCGGCATTAAAAAGTCAATCTTTGCCGTACCGTGGCAACTCTAGGCAGCCAAAGGTACGGCAGAGGTCACGTGTTCGAATCCAGTCCTCAATTTTTTTTAATTCTCATTAAATTAATAACATAAAACGGATGGCTTGCGAGCTTTAAAATCCAAATTAATTAAAGAAATATTAAAAATAATATAACTAAAACTGTAAAATTGCCCGCAGTGTACCTATACCTATTGGCAATATTCGTAAAGATGTTTATTGATTACTTTGTATAGAATATACAATACTCTTTTATTACATTTAAAAGAAATATATAAATAAGAATTCAAACAACTGTTCTAATTAACAAATCATTTAACAATTATCAATGATAAAACTACAGATACAGTAAGCTTCACAAATCAAGTAATATGTGAAACTATTCAACTTGATGCACTTAATTTAATTAGTGTCAATCAATCAGATATTGGCGAAGTTAATTAACTATCACTATCACAAGTCAAAGACGGATTCCGGATAATTAGTTTTTTATTTAAGTGATTCCTATTTGTTTGCATTAATTTTCCGCGTCTATATTATGTAAGAAGTGTGTTTCTTCTTCTTCTTCTTTACATTACTAAGCAACGTGTTTAAATTCGATAGTGTTCCCCTTCAGTTAGGTTAAAAAATACGCCATTCCCATTACTGGGGTAGATAGAAGTCAAGACAATGAAGTAATTTTTGGAACATCATGACAGGTGGTGAGTTTGTCGCTATCTTTATGTCCAAGCCAACGACAGAAATCGTTCATAAGTTTCCTTGCTAACCTCTGATGGTTGCCCATTATATTTATAATAAGCGATTGTAACTGATTCATACACTGACTAATCACGAAATCCCATGACCTACAAAAATTACTAGATCTATGGCGATGAAATTTGTTAAGAAAATGAATTATGAATAGATCGTGTCAGGAAAGTATTTCTGAAAACCCTGGTGAATTGGTATAATTTGGGGTGGGAATATTTCTGAACTTTTACAAGTATAATATTGGTATGTAATTTAATTTCAACAATTAAGGATGATGTAAATTTGTTTAATTTTTTTATATATATTTATAAGTTTTATAGAAGGTTAAATTTGTTTTATTAAAGTGTGCTTAATTAAAAGATTTGCCGTATCCGTAATTTGATGTAACTTCGAAGTAACAATTTATTTTGATACATTGATAAAACAATGTGTCAAATGTAACAAAATGTCTTAAATAGTTTTAACAGTATCTAACAAACAAAACAAAGTTTCAATCCTTGTATTAAACCAAATAGTAAAAGGTTCTAAAATTAGTCACAATGCTATAAATTTGCAACCTAATGCTTTTTGTAACACAAAATTCCACAACGAAATAATCTTTTGTTGTGTACCCAGGGTTTATTCAAAGCTTAAGTTAAATGAAACTAGAAACACAACACGATAAAGGAAAATCATAAATTACAAATATCCCAAATAAATTACATGAATAATGCTTTGCAAGAGTTCACTGCAGGAAATATAACCTCTTCGATATAACTTTCAAATGTCATCGCCTCACTGCGGGAAGCCTGTACATAACGTCAATACCCTTCATACCTTAGAATCCGCTACCTGTTTAGTATTTTAAACACTTTAATACTGCAATCTGATAGTAGCTATTTCTATTTTAACAACTTTTCACGAAATCCCCATTTACATCACCTTCGGCTACCCAACAAAATATAAATTGCAAGGTGTCTGATGGTATTATGATTGCCAAACTTCGCATAATTTGGCTAGGAACTTTTACAGGTTTTTCATATGCCAAACATGCAAATTTCCTTACGCTTAACGCCTTAATTACTTTACGGGCTATGAAAGACCACTGCATTTTCCATAATCATTGATGTCTACTGTGTAATTTAGACAGAAGAGTATTAGTACTATAAGTATTTTTATCGCCACGCATTTACCGTACACTGAGGTAGAGAAAGAACATTTGTATTGTAAGAACGTTTACGTTTATGTTAACGACGAAATATTAGGGTAATTAATACAGTAATTAAAAGAAATAATACAACTTTACTTTTTTTTCAAAGGCACTTTAACTTTCTTTAAAGAACTTGCCTAAAACATACGAGGAAAAGTTGAATTATTTATTTATTTAACTTTATTATATTTTATTATGTATTTCTTTATGCGTTAGAAAACATATGTATATATTATGTACAATTTATAAGGTAATAGTATTGTTTCGTCATAGATTTAATTTAATCATTACATTTGACGTAAGTGTAAGTTTTTTGTGTACTTTGTGGTCTTTGGGCATTGAAATATATATTCCTATTTGTGATCAAGAGATCCCACTCGAGATAAAAAAAAACTCCCAAAATAAAAATTCCATTAGGAAAGATACTCTTTTGTTAAGTCTAACCTACCTACCTGCCCGTATGAAGGTTTGTGCTAAGATTTTATCAGGAAATATATTTTTACTAAAAACTGCAAACTTTTATATACGTAAATCGTAGAATTGGCAGCATCATTGTAATATATTTGGGAGCGCGTTCGGTGAGAATTACAACAAGAACATTATAACGCAACTAATATTGTTGTTTCAGAACACAAGTAGACAGGTTTTAAGGTGTTTTTTTGTTTGTGAAATTCGTTGTCAGGTGGCAAACTGAATGTATTCAAAGAAGTTAAAATTCTTATTGGACATAATAGGATATAGTATCTCACATATGTGCCTGTGTGATATCCATGGACGAGTGGGTTACACACGGGTTTTCAAGATGTCACTAACTTTGAGGTTCTGGGTTTGATTTTAGACGAGGCAAGGTTTAATACCACTTTTTTCTTCGTTTTTAGTAAAAGTAGTAACAGTAGAATCTTCGTTTTTTTTTTGACTCCATTACACAAGAGCTTTAGCTACGTACTTTGGTATTAGAGCAATATATTTTAAGTTGTCCTTACGTATGTGTATGTATGTATATATAAATACAATACAAATACAGTTGCAACGTAAAAAGAAATTTATGAAATCGGTCTATACATATGAATGAATGAGGTTACAAACAATAAAAACAAAGTCTTATTAGTTATACTTTACTATATTTTATAAACAGTCAAATGTCCAATACAGTATATAAGAGTCGGTGGTAACTTTATGCAATAAAATACCATTTCTCTTTGGTTATTTACTAAAAAATAATAATTTGAATTCTTGCAGTTCAACATACCTTGCTGTCATTCCCGAGCAAACAATCAGGAGCGATGTCAGTTCCTGCTATTCTAAACTTCTGTGTTATCCATTCAGTTTCAGTTTCAGTTTGTAGTTTGTTCAATCGGACTCATGTATGCTAACTTACCAACGATGAATTCCCAACTACAACAGTAAACAATCACAACAACTGTATAATAGAAATATGGCTTATTAAAACATACCTCTATTCAATAAACCATATTTATAAAAAGTTATGAAGGTTTTACAGGTGGAATTGAAGTCACGATAGCATACTATGCTATCGTAATTTTGACCAGTAAGCTGATCCATTCCCCTCATGAGACTAGAGTGCAATCCCCACGTGTAAAGACCTTCGTCTGTCTGTCGGCTGTTGGCTAAGTGTCGAAACTTACGACTGTTTACGATTTGAATGGTGGATTCAACGTTAAAAAGGTGTCGGGCTCGCGACGACTTTGATGTTATATAACATAAACTCTAAATTGTGAGTTGAAAGGAGTTATCTTTCTGGACATTTGAGCACGCCCTCAATATAAAGGAACTGCGTGGATCAGCGTATTAAAACATAAGCTAACTTTCAATACAATTATTCAGTGCAGAATTTTATTTCTAATTTCTTAAGGCGTAAAATAAATAATAAATAAATACATACATAGATAGGGGCAGCATTACATACATTGCTCTGATCCCAAAGTAAGCAGCTTAAGCAATTGTAATCTTAAATCAGAAACAACTGAGGTACGACAAACACCCAGACCCGTAAAATAATATCTGAAGATATATTGACATCCATATAATATAAAAATATAAATAAATAAAAAGTAAATATAAGAGTCATGATATCCGAATGGTTGGGTGGTCGGAATTTTGAATCAAGAGACCGGAGTTCGATCTCCAGGTGGTCGGCTCGTACCAATGGGTTTTTCAAAAACTTATGCACGAATTATATCGTTGGCTTCGACATAAAGGCGGCGACGCGGCTCACCACCTGTCACGTTGTCCCAAAAAGTTCTTTAGTGGAAGGTGCGTCGATGAGACTTAATTATCGAGACTAGACCTCTGCCTTATAATAGAAATTTACAATAAACGTCATGCTTGGAAAGCGGTCGCAGTACCTGATCCCTCCCAGATTAAAGGTAGCTCATCACTCATTTGCTTAAATTTAGCCTGTTTTTTCAAAATGATTATCCTGCCATCTGTTTGTAATTGTAAACTTTTTCAAGGATTTTAACTTAATTGCCTCTCTAAAAGAAAGAACATTAAAAACAATATTAATATAGGTGGCAAATGTAGAATATTTTTAAAAATCCTGAAACAAAGTAGTTAAATACCACTGAAAAAGATTATCTATAAGTGGAGCTGATATAAACCCTCCTGATATGGCGACCCGCAAACTTTTGAATCGGAGAAGAGTTCAGATGTGCTGTTCACTCTATGAACTGTTGAATGTTGGAAATCGGTGTAAGTGTAGTTCAGTAGCCACTATATATTCTCTATCAATTCTTACACCAAATTAAGGAATAAGTATAATATCATTAATGTTAGGATTTTAAATTGAAACATATAATTTCGGTGATAGTGGTAATTGTGGTTATTTCTTAAGAAGACGAGAACATCGTGCTTATGTCTGAGCCATTTATATTATATCGGTTAAGAATTCTACCTTAGTACAATTATTTATATAATAGAAATAAATGTGCTAAATTTTAACTATATATGTTTTACCCTTGCCTATTAGACTTATAACAATTTTTTTCCAGCATAACGTCATGAATATGGCTGAAACGTCATTTAATACCACCTTTTAAAAGATTAACCTTTGAAGCTAATGTATATTATAATGATTAAAGGTGTAATTATTCTACTTTGTACTTCACAGCCTAATTTAATGTCTTAATTTAGTACATATTTGCGGACGTGATCAAGAACTTCGCCCGCGTTGATTACTATAAATGGCATTTCTAAATGAGGTAATCAAAAGCGTAATTACCAACTCCCAAATGTGCAAATAAAAATACGGACGTTTTTAAATAAAAACTTTGATCCCCATTTAAAACACCATTGTTCTAATTCCGAAAATAATCTATACAACAAAATTAAGAACCTTCTCCATTCGGAAGTCGGTAAAAAAGTTGTTAGTTGTCTATTACAAGTCATTCGTATTTTAATCAATAGCCAATCGTACTTATCTCACTTTTACATATTTTCATAGTTTTAATTTGGATGTAGTTTTTCATAGTTTTTGAATGATAAGATTGTTTCCACAACTGTAAACAGTACTGGTATTTGCGATGCTATCAGAAATTACAAATATTTAAACAAGTGTAGCAACACAAAGAATCTTGTATGCCTCTAAAGTAACGGGTAACGTTGAGGTGTACTTCTATTCTTTGCGCGGTGTTCTACAACCGTCTCACATATTATTAAAACCCGATACGATAATCAAACAACAAAAATAACAAACTAACTTCCACATGCATAATCACATGCATGGGTTAAAAGAATATACACATATATTTAATACTATTTAAATAAAGAAATGACTAACAACCAATACAACTTTGCTCAAACAAGTACCTCGGGGCGCAAGAGTAATAAATTAATAAGATCTATCCTAATTTGCTGAATCCAAAATTCCAAACACAAAGATAGTGTTGACGATCTTCAAAACGTAGGTGCCGGCGGTCATAATTTCAATTGCCCAGCAATGGGATAATCCAATTCTGTGTTTTCTTTTCTTCGCGCATCTTTTAAGCTTTAGGTTTCCTTTCCTAGTTGTTTAGTACAACTGAGATTTTTGTATACTTTTAATTGAATAGACTAATGACATGACGACGAATACATTTGGTGCCTAACGATATGACTTTCAATTAAAATGTTTTGGTTTAAAATTAGTTCAAAACTTGCTTTGTATTCTACAGTTGATTTTACCAGTTAACACAATAGCCAGCTACGCTAGTTTAGTCAGGATAGAATGCATTTCAATCTGTTAGAAACTACGTTGCATGCGAGGCAGTAATGTACACAACAGACTTCAATGATTTTGATAACAAAGACCTCATGATACATTGTTCATAAATTCTTTGCAGGCAAGTTTACTAAATATGTGTTATGTTTTGTTACAATTAGTTGCCAATAATGTGTTTCAATTTAAAACATATTTCTAATTACTGCAAAAATTATGTTAAAAAATTCAACTAACTAGTTCACCAAAAGATTCAGCAAATGTGCTTGGCCTAAACTGAATAGCACTCTCTCAAATCCATTTATCAGAAAAATCAGAGAAATCTTATTAGAATCAGATAAATAGAAAAAGCTATGAAATATATAAGAAATCGTGTGAAATCGTGTTTGAGTAGAATTTGGTGTTCCTATAAGATTTCAAATGCATAGTAATAATTCTGCATACAATACCCTTAAATTGTAACAGGTAAATCGGCAATGGCAGGCTTGTACATATGACTTTTTTTTAAAACTAATGTAGGGTTTATATCCTTGGCTTCAAAACAAAGACGGCGACAGGCTCACCACCTGTCACATTCTCCAAACAAATGTCTTCGGTGAAAAGACTTATTTATCTAGATCTCTCTCTATTTTTTTCCAATATCAGTTAGCTAGTTTCCGGATAACGGTTTACCGTTATCTTATTCTACGCCCAAGAACTTAAGTAATATGTAGTTTTCGGATCAAATAGCACACAGCAAAGTTGAAAAAAAAATATGAGTATTACAGCAGTCTAATGCCACCTCATTCTTCTAAAGGCGACAAAGCAATATGCAAAGCCATGAAACCTGTCGACACATGGCGGGATACACAACTCAAAAAACATTCGTGTCTGGTGCTGCCATCTCCAATCCGACTGTCAATCATGAAGATTATAGCAAACCGTTCCCTATGAGAGAGGCCAATGTCCTACAGTAGATGTCTACAAGCTGTTATGATGATGGTTATGAGCTTAGCGCATAACTGACATACATTATCATATTTAAGAAGGCTAAATATGATCCTAAAGGCGGCGACGGGCTCACCACCTGTCACGTTGTCCCGAAAATATCTTCGGTGAAAGGTGGGTCGAAAGGACTTAATTGTCTAGACTCGACCTCTGTCTACCCCTGTATTGGGAATTGCGTGAAAATATTTATTTTAAATATGATCCTATTAGATATTCTGCACGCATATAACGAAGAGACGAAATATTTAAACAAAAAGGAAATTAAATTAGGTTCGTTTTAAGTATGAACATCGCCTTATTTTTACATAAAAATAAAGAATATTGTACAGACTTCCGCGCATACGAAGTCCGGGGTATAAGCTTGTATTTAAATAAGTATTTTATTTAGCTTCGTTAACGATTCAAATTATCCTTTACTTTATATGATTTTGATGAATATTTTACAATACAACGCGTCGGTCAACTTAAGAGATATGTGAACGGCAGCACCTTTCTTGCTTGTAATAGATAATCTCTTTATCTTTATTCGTATGGTATCGGCGAAGAATATTCCACTCCCTTTGTCGTGAGAAGCGACTAAATAAAAAGCCTTGAAAATATTATTGACTATTGACAAGTATATAATAATATTGAAAAGTGGAGGATCAAATACCTCGATTAAAATGAATTAAACAAATGTCGGGCAATAGTGTTAACGTGTTGACGTAAGGCAAATCCACTTTATAAGAGAGGCCTTTACGTGCAGTGAACTTTATGTATGACCGAGTATGTTAAATTCCGTTTTATAATACCAAAATATTTTCAGTTATATCTATGTTTATTTAAGAGCAGAATTAATTCAATACATTTTTAAATAAGCCGTTTATTTTAAAGCGGTAAAATTTATTAAAAGATGTCTTATTATGTAAAGCGTTTATACACACTTATATCCAAAATAAATACATAAAATTTTATAATACGATATTTTTACTTTTTTAATAGCTTCAGCGTTTACCACGTATAAATAATCCTACAATTACCCCTGTTTAGAGAGGCTCAGGTTTAATAGGCCGTAAAACTTGATAGCCTAACAGCTACACCGGACTGCGCTATTGCCTTGTAAAGTGTCTGGTAATAAGGAAAATGTATGAAATTTACATTTTAAGTTTCGAACATTTCATTCGAAAATCTAAAAGAATATTTCTATATTAAACCTCCTTGTGAACCCCACATGTTTGATCTTTTTTTAACAATACTTAACTTTTGTAGTTCCAAGAATCGTGAACCGAGATAAATGTATTTAGTTATAGCTGGCGAATTTCATAGCCGAATAATAACAAATTTACTCATAAAATTCTTGTAAAATATTTATTTTAAAATGTTTACTCCAACTCTCAGAACGATCACTAAAATATTATATAAAATATTTCAGCTTCTAGAACAATTCTCATTATATCCATGTAGAGTCACGATAGCCGAGTGCTTGGGTGGTCGGAATTTCGAGTCAAGAGACCCGAGTTCGATTCCCAATTGGCAGGCTCATACTAATGGGTTTTTCAAAAACTTATGAACGAATTATACTGTTGGCTTGGACATAAAGACGGCGAAGGGCTCACCACTTGTCACTTTGTCCCGAAAATAACTTCGGTAGTAGGTGGGTAGAAGGGACTTAATTGTCTAGACTAGACCTCTGTCTACCTCTATATTGGGAATTGCGTAAAGATATTTATTTGTTTATTTATCCACGTAATAGTATAATAACATACGCAAAAACTGAAACATGCATGCATGCATACAGCATTACAACTCGTTCACATAAACAGCCATTGGATTGTATTAGTAGTGTGGATGCTTCCACTTATCGGTCGGTTTACCAAATTTTAAAAATTTAAATAATATATAAACTTCCAAGACTGATATCTGGTATACACAATATATCCTGTACAGCGCAGAAAATTTGAATCCCTTGCGAAGCTTATTTCAGCAGAGCCTATTAAGGACAACGTCACAGATGATGATGATTGATCTTGGTGTCGAAAGCAATAAAAGCCCTTAAAACTCATCAGTAATACCTGATATTAGGAAAAATCATGTTTCTGTTTATTTACGTTTACTAAAGAACTCTTATAGGTTTTTGATGTAATTTGATTAACAGTCTGCATAAAATCAAGATCCTTTCTTCAATTATTTTCAACACTGTTAGATGTTAAATTGGATGAACCAAGATTGCAGCTAACAAAGTTTGAGTTCATTTAATGAAAGATAAATGTTTTCAGAGCTGATAGTTCATTGGTCACATTATTTTAAACATACATTAAGAGAATTTATAAATTCTATTAATAGTCCATCTGGCCATTCTATTTTACGGGTTCGATATATTTTGTTAAATAAATGGTATTTGATGAATAAATTTGTTTGGCTATAGTCTACTCAATTTTCAAAGTCTACTCAATCAATCTCATGTTATAATTAGAAACG
This sequence comes from Sericinus montela, assembly GCA_029286605.1. Lineage (NCBI taxonomy): Eukaryota > Metazoa > Arthropoda > Insecta > Lepidoptera > Papilionidae > Sericinus > Sericinus montela. The sequence goes on along the minus strand of JAGSMR010000015.1, from coordinate 8,694,249 downwards.
ATTTCTTTACACATGTTCTATCTGATAGGCTAGATCACCTGGCATTGCCAAGGACGTTGCATCTCTTTGCATTTTTTACTAGATTTACTACGGAGAGTGCTCCGAATTATCCCAGCCGCTGAATTTCACCATTAAAAATTCCATCAACACTATCTTGATGCTTGGCATTCCACCACAGTTCGTTTTCGCGGAATTTTCTGCCACGCACTTGCACTTTATGGAATGTGTTGCAATACTAATTGTGTAGAGACCTTCAAGAAAAGAACCTATACCTTTCTCAAAGACCTGCAACGCATCTGCTATGCCTCTGGTATTGCAGATGTTCATGGACGGCGGTAATCACTTGCCATCACGTGAGCCACCTGCTCGTTTGCCTCCCTTCTCTATAAAATAACACATATTTCTTATAAATTTATAGCTTATAGTATATTTTATTAGGACGGTTCCTATCTTTTGATGTAATCATACACTAATATGATGGAAGAGATGTCAGCAAGCTACCAATATTGAGAACATTGAATCATAATTATAATTAAAACCGGTTTACTTACACAAAATATATAAATTGAACATCCATTTCTTTATGCTGTGCGACTGGTTAAAGGGACGGTACGACGGACGGTTATACGAGTTATCGTGCATTAGAAAGGTCAAATCATTGCGCCCTATGTATTGAATGGATTTCGATATGGTTGCCGCTTTATTCTGAAATGAATAAATGCTCCTGTGGTGTACATTGAACACTATCTACTCTAAATGAAATTTCACGAAAATAACAAAAAAAGTTTCCGGTCATACAGAACACTATTTTTTTATTGTTTCTCCTTTAAATTTATTATTACAATATGTAGTGATGTATCTATTTGTTTGTACTATTATACCATGTCAGGTCATAAATTCTGTCACATGTTTAACTTAAAATAATTAAAACAAGTTTATTCATTATGTAACTATTTATATACCAAAATGAACTTAACAAAACATAGATTCTTATGAAACTAAAGTTTATTCAAAATCACCTCCGTGATTTTGAATACAGGCCTTCAATCTGTGCGGCCAGTCGCCTATCGCAGCACGAACGAGGTCCATGCCAATATCGGCGGCTGCCTTAATCAAGACTGTCTTGAGTGACTCCAAATTGGGATGAGGCTTTGAGCACGCCTTTTCCTCCAAGTGTTGCCATATCTTATAATCTAACGGATTCAAATCGGGACTGGAGGAGGGCCAGTCTTCGTTCCCGATGAAGTCGATTTCACGCGCCGCCTGCCAGTCTTGTGTGCTCTTCGCTCCATGAGCTGGGGCCGAATCTTGTTGGAATACCCAGTGCCTGTTATTGAACATGCTATGAGAAACAGGTTCCACAAGGTTCGTCAGGACTGTATCTTGATACACAACTGCATTCGTTTTTACAACTTTCTCGCAAAAATGTACCTCTGTTAAGCCCCAATAAGAAACTCCCAACGATACCATGAGCGAGGATGGAAATGACCTCATTGGACACGCGGAATACGGTTGCTCGCTTCTTCACTACTGTGTGCGTACACCTTATCATTTTGTTTGTTGTAGCTCTCTTCTACGGTAAAAAATTTTCATCCGAAAAAAGAATTTCCGATATTTTTTTCCCGCGTACCGCTTAAACAAAGCGCGGCATCTCTTCAGTCTCAGGTGCATTAGACGAGCATTCAAACAATGTCCTGTTTTTCTTCCATATGCCCGAAGCCCTAAGTCTTCATTTAACACCCTTTTCACCGTGGTTCTGCTTAACCCCATCTGAAGGGCCAACAGTTTCTGCTTACGTTTGCGATTTCTTTGAATTCGAGCCTTCACAGCTTTTATCACTGCTGAAGTCCTAACAAATCGAGGGCGACCACTTCTTGACCTGTCATCTACACTAGAGTCTTCATTATATCGTTTGATGGTACGATAAACGAATCTTTTGATTATATTCAAATTTTTCAGTATGTCAAAAACTTGAATTGGCGCGTAACCGCAACGTTGCAACACGGTCTTCTTTAAGCGTCCACTCCATATTTAAAAATGAGTAAAATTCTAAAAAGTATGTAGTTTTATTTTCATGAACAATTCGAAATTCGAATTCAATAAACTTTTTTGTGGCCAGCATTCTAAAAGAAGAGTTTTTACTCTGTGACAATACTTATGACCTGACTATGTATTAATGGCCCTTACAACAAAAGCAACAAACTGTAATATTTTATTTAAATTACAGTAACAGAAGAGCAAAATAATCACTTAAATGTACCTAAAAAATATTAAGCGATTATTTAAATTGGGGTACAATATAAAGTATATCCAATTTATTATATTTAAAACGTTCTTAAGCATTTTAGGTTAAATGAATTAAAGTGATTACAAATGATAATGAAACAAATACTCGATAATATAAGCTAACAGTCTCATGCAGCTACATCTAAATACGGTAAAGAAATAAACACAACAATAATATTTGCATTGAAAGTGCATTCGTACAATTAGCGCAAAATTCACTTAATGTCTACCTTTAGTATAGTGCTTTTATCTAAGTAATTATCGTTTCAGTAATTACCATTACAACGGCGTATCCATTAGGACAAACGGTCGTTATATGTTTGTATTCAGAGATTATCCATAAAATCCTTATTCTTGTTTCAATTTGCATTCCTATGCATTATATTTAAATAAAACTGTGTAATTCTTATAAGAAACAAACTTCCACTTTTCCATTTAAAATTAATTATCATAACGGTACTCATGTTATAAAGACCGCTTGTCTTTGAAAGATTTTAGAAAAATTATAAGAAATGTATTTATTTATTTTTATAAATATATTTATTGGCTATGATTTACTTTATAGCTTACTAAGAAATGTAAATATTACATAGGATTATTGCGGTTTGTTATTGACCTAAGAATAATTTAAGTTATCATTCCTCTTAGCCTAAATATTTCGTAAAAATGATCAAAGGACTTGTAATCGTAAAGTTATGGCTGCTGTGGAATGGCGGGAAATCGGTCATGAAAAATATCGACCAAAATGCCCGGTGTCTTGTACCGCGATTGTCAATTCCCTTGGTGATTACAGAAATATGGCATGGGAAAATTGGCTTACATCACTATAATAGAAATAAATATTATATTATTGTACTTATTTTATTTGTATCAGATCACCTTACATTTCACAAATAAATATTCTAAAAAAATAGACGGCTGATACAGTTCAAATAAATTAACGTAAAACTAGTGTGCCTAATCCGATTACAAGATATAATTTTCAAATCAAATAGTTTTATAGCGATTTATGCTTAAACAGAGTATGGAAAAACTTTTTTGCTTTTAATGAACTGATAGTTATAGAATAATTCTCTATTTACTTCGATTTTGTGAAATCTTCTACAGCCAATCGGCGATAGCTATAACAGGAAAATCTTAGGCAAAATTCTCTTTTATTATTTTATATAACAATTAATAGTTATGTACGTTTGGCGAACAAGCGCACTGTTCTATGAAAACAGTGTTTATAGTTCTGAACACACGACGATTGGTTAAAATAATTATCTATTCCTTTATATAGTATTACAATATAATATTACAAAAATATTTTTTACTAACAACATTTACTTTCCCGAAAATATCTTCGGTGGAAGGTGGGTCAAAGGGACTTAATTGTTTAGACTTGACCTCTGTCTACACCTGTGTTGGGAATTGCGTAAAGATATTTATTTAATTATTTATTTATTTTACTTTAGTAATTTTGTACTAATGATTTCTTTTATTAAAAATTACAGTCATGACTAAAATTTTATTAAAACTAAATCGATATATCTTAATATGTCGAGTATAAAATAAATAAACACCTCCCTAGTGTAACAGATTTATATATAATAAATTAAAACGGGTAACAGAGAAGGGTGAAAGAGCATTTAACCTGTATTAACTATAATTACATAGATATAACGCAGGGTTAAAATTTATAGTAGGACTTAAACAAATGATGTGGTCAGCAAATTGAGACCGTAATCCGTCGAATACTAATTGGTGGCGAGATGACCGATCTTATATTGCTTTCCACGTATTTAATAAAATTAAGGTAATAACACAATGTTTTCTATCGTAAAGCAATGTATGGAAAAGTAAAAATTACCTACTCGTGAAGCAAAATTTATAGAAAGTTTTTACTTCAGATATGTACTACTTACTGATATGTCACCTAGTTAGAAAAAATAACTGCAATTACTTACAATAATTATATAGTTTCTCAATGACTCTCATTACATTTATTGTTTTATAAAATTTAAAATAAAAAAATTTCTAAATGTAAAAGAGTTAAAATTCCACCAATTAAAACAACGGGAGTTATTAAAAACTAAAATAAATTATTCCAAAACAAAATAAGTTATTCTAACATTATATTAAAAATTATATTGAATAGCGGTGTGTCCGTATTTGCTCGTTTTGTTCGTTCTTTTCTTGAAAATGTTATGTTTTGGTTAGTTTTGTGCTTAGTGGCACACCTTGAACAAGCCATAAAACCCAAACAGGTACTCGTAACTTCGCAAAGGTAAAGAATCTATGAAATACAATTTTCCTAGCGTTACTTACTAAAACAACTTTTGTACTATATACTATCATGTACAAGACACAATCTCTTTGATTTTTACAGCTTTAAATTCTCATTAAATTGATTTTGGTAATACTGATATGTAATTGGTAACAAGACTTTGAGACTTTTATTATGACCTCTAGTCATGGATATATATTATTTGTAGGTATATGTATGTCCATGCATCTATACATATAAATAAAAATGGAGTGTCTGTTTCGTCGACAGGCTCACCTGTCACGTTGTCCCGAAAATATCTTCGGTGGAAGTTGGGTCGAAGGGACTTTATTGTCTAGACTAGACCACGTGAAGATATTTATTTGTTTATTTTTATCATAACGGCCTGTAAAGGACCGGACAGCAGGACTGTAATACTATTCATTCATCTGTTGTCTTGCCCTGTATTAGGGGAGTCTGTTTGTAATATTGAAATAACCATTTTTTACTAAATGTATATGAATATATACGGTTTATGCATCAAAATATTTTTTTAAGTGAAACTTCTTTAGAGTCGTTGTGATTTCAAACCGGATGCAACGGAAAAAACGACAGGTAAGAGACACAGATATAAGAAAGAATGAGACAGTAATATGTAAGAGACACAAATACAAAAATGTGTACGATGTCGCCGTAAAAGAATGAGACAAAATATACATACTAATTTATAAATAAACTTTGCAATTATTCTACTCTTGTTATAATTTAAGTTAAATTAAGTTTAAATTATATGTATTCATCTCATTCTTTTGTTGATTTACTGAAGTTTCTTATTTTACTGAAGTCACTTCTATCTTATTTTTTTTTTATTTTTATTTTTTTTTTTCACTTCTATCGTGTGTGAATCGCACACATTATTTTTTTTTATTTTTGTCTGTCTGTCTGTCTATCTGTTTGTTCCGGCTAATCTCTGAAACGGCTAATGTTATAAGGAGTAACATAGGTTACTTTTATTTTAGAAACATAGTTAGGGTTCCGCCTTAAATGTTACACCGCGGGCAAAGCCGTGAGGGGCACCTTGTAGATTATAAAATCCCATTTGACACAATTAATAGATACCGAACGTTCTTTTGCAATACACTTTTACCTCAATAAATAACAAAAGTTCTGGACGCCAAAAATGGCACCAAACACCTATATCAACCTTTTAGAACGAACCACGGTAAAACTAATAGATAAAAACTGGTTTCATATCGTTTCCAGTGTGCATATATTTATTGTGTCCATATATTTATTTTATCAACCTTCTCCATCCTAGTCATTATACCCATAAAATAAATTAACGTCCAATTAAAAAGTATTCTCACCGATACGTACGAGTTGCGTTACTCCGACCTCTGTACAAGGGTTGCTTAATTTGTTTTGCTATCGTCTATCACAAATTGACCTGAACTCTTCTCGGCTATTTATACAATTCACAGTATACATACATCCATAATTTACAGGAATTATTTATGTTTCACACCTCTGTACAAATGATTTTTTCAAAATATGTTCTTTTTCGTTGCACTCATACCATATACCACCCATAAGAGACGAGTTAGGGAAAAAACTGGATAATGAAATCGACTAACTAAAACTGGCGGGATTACCACTTTGAAAAAATATCACACCAACGCAGTCATGAGACGGACAGCAGCGTCTAAGGTCTCTGATACTGCGATCGTAAATGCGCTTGCCGAGCGGGGCGAATTCGGAAAAACCTCCTACGGGAGAGGCCTTAGTCTAACAGTGAACCATTACTGGCTGTTATAATGATGGTAATTATGAAATGTTCGTTATAGAATTATCTATGTTAATTAGAATTTAAATGAATGATACAAACAAGAGGTCGATTTCAGTTATAAGTTACTACCATACGTTATACACGTATGTGCGTAACTTACTACCTTATACTACCAAATGAACTCCGGGCTTGCAAATGGAAATTTGCGCAGTTCGAAAATCGAATTGACACACGGGGTTAAGCAAATGACGTGGTCAATGAACGGTGGGTGCTATCTGCCGAATACTAATCGGTAGGTAAATATAGTTATTTGTACTGGCTCTGAACTGAATACATACTAAACCTTATAAAGGTACAGTCAAATCATTTCAGAGCTGTTTTAACTTTAATGAATAAACAAATGAATGAATAGTATTACAGTCCAGCTGTCCGGTCCTTTACAGGCCGTTATGATAAAAATAAACAAATAAATGTCTTCAAGCTATTCCCAATACAGGGGTAGACAGAGGTCTAGTCTAGACAATTAAGTCCCTTCCACCCACCTTCCTCCGAAGATATTTCCGGGACAACGTGACAGGTGGTGAACCCGTCGCCGTTTTTATTTCCAAGCCAACGATATAATTCGTACATAAGTTTTTGAAAAACCCTTTGGTACGCGCCTGCCACCTGAGGATCGAACTCGGGTCTCTTGACTCGAAATTCCGACCACCAAACCACTCGGCTGTCGTGACTTTTTATGCCGTTAAGGGCATACCTTTATGCCGTTATGATGATATGATATATTACATTAATTTACTGAACCTCTTCATAATGTCATCTATTTTATATCACTTTTAATCTCTTGATCGAAGTAGAGCCAAACAACAAGAGCAACTTTTTGCTTGTAAATATGAGCCGGCTTTGCCACTCAATAGCTACTTGTGTATCAATAAATAATAGTTTAAAAAAACTAAAAAACACATAGAAAACCGAACTAAAAAAAGAAAATAAATTTTAAGAATTTTAAAATAAGAATAGCGTTAAAAATTTCAATAAATGTAAATTAATAATAGTGTGAATAAAAAAATTATATTTTATTTTAAAAAAGCGTGGGTTGCTTTTTAAGGTATTATCAAATGATAATCACTCTACTCTTATCTGTTAATAAAATATTTATAACTATTGAGTAGAAAGAATATAGAGAATGAAAAATATAATGATTAATTAAATATTTATTCTACAGTCAAAGGTTTGTCACGGAATTAAAAAATCTACTAGTTAATACTACTTTAAATTCAATCGTTGATACTTTGAACTTATCAAAGTAACCGCAAATACGTTATATGTGAAGTAGGTTCTCATAGTAACAGACTACAGAAACCACATACGCAGTAATGACGTTACTTCCAAATTATACTTACGAAGGAGATAAAGCAATCAAACTCCATTCTGAAAATTAATACAAAGCTCTAAAGTTAATTTTTTTACATATTAATGTTTCTCTGAATGAAACATTGTTATTGCATGTAATCGGTTTTTAACTGTCTGTATTGAGTATGGCCTGAAGATATTTATTATATACCAATATATCGGAAAAGTACTAAATAAGTAAAAAGAAGAATATTTTCTTTTCTACTATTACTACAATTTAAAACTGAGTATAAATAAATCAAGTTATTTTAATTCTTTCACTAATCTCTGAAACTAATTAATGGTTGGTTGAAATAAATAACACTGTGTCCTTTTGAAGATATGGTCGCACTAATATTATAGACAGCTCAGTAATGTACGAAAGCTTTGTTCTGTGTAGTATTATCAAGTTAATTTTGCACCTTATAGATATAATTGTATATGTGTAATTCTACTACAGAGAAAGCGTGGACGAAATGTTGTGGTTCAGGGAGAGCTATGAGGAGCGGTTGAAGGCTCTTCAGGGATAAGAGGTCCTACCTAAGAGAGATATCGGTACACGAGTCGCAAAGAGAGTCATTTGCTATATTACTTAGTATTATAAATTTGTATAACACATTTATTAAAAGAATTCAGGTTACAGATAATTTATTCGCAGATTTCTTGAGAAGAATAAAAGGAAATTGGATAAGTGAAAATGTAAGCTTTTCGTAAAATACGGCGTTTCCCTGCTGACCGAGAAGAATAACAGGCAGGCCAAGACCCCTCTGTAAGACTGTTTGACTAAATGCCTGTAAATAAGCGTGTAAATAAAATGATTGTGGTAGAAACACCAATGTGATGTAGTTACGATGATTATTGGAATTATGTTATCTTTGGTAATTCTCTCAGACCTGACCTGTACATAAATATGTAATGTGTCAAAACTTAAATATTTAGCCGTCGACAGAGCATTGTTGTCTGACTAGTGCATTTTATATAGAGTTAAAGGTGGTATTTGAAGAACGAAACAACAACATATTCTGTCTTATTTAATACTATATACAGCTAATAAAAAATGTATTGATATGATGAAAGGTGCTCTCCGTTTTCCATCTACATCGGAATATCCGGTACGTGTTTACGAGGGTTGATCTCTTCTTTTATTGAAACATCATCTTATTACATTAGATTGGCAAGAAAGGCAAAGTCAGTTTACGAGCGGAAAACACTAATGTTTGTTAATTTCGTAGATATCTCAAATTTTTACTTAAATTTTTACTAAAGTACATTCATATATCTTAATTTAAACTACAATTTTGTATCTCACCACCTTCTGTCTAGACCAATGTGATGATGTTGTTTATTTATAACAAATATGTGTACTTTTATATTAACCTATAAATACTTAAAACATAACGTTTTAAAATTCTCAACTTATCCACCCTTTTTTGGATTGAAATATCTTATAAAGAGTTAACAGAGAGTAACATATTTTTAAAAGGAAATTATGAAATCATATTCGTGTCCACCAGGCCGAATCCAAGTGATCTACTAAATGTAAATTTTAAAATACAGTATTGACGCCAAGATTTGTAATCAAGGTTTGGAAATTATCTTACACCCTTCTCAAATTATATTCAAACGCGTTTTCTTACAATTTATGTTTATAATTTTTAAAATTTTTAAACCTTCCACATCTCCTGCTGCATAGTTTAAGGCGGTGAGATTCGGTGTAATTACACTTGCTGAAAAGAGTTCTTTTATTTGAGATTTTTCCCACTGAATTAATTGATCCCTTTAACTGACATGAAATTACACACACATATGAATTTTATTCCACTCCAATTAGTGCAATTAGTCTTTTAGTATAAATAATGTAATATAGATTTTTTACTTTGATATTTTAACTGCTAATGAAAAGCTGTCTAAAGTTATTAATTAGAATAATAAAAGCCAGATGAAGGACTCTACGAGGTGGGTGAAAAAGCACTTAACCTGTTTTATACTTATTGCTTTGGTAAAAGGCAGGGATAAAATTGATTAGGGCTTTAAACAAATGCCGTGGTCAGCAAATTGAGACCGTAGTCCGTCGAATACTAATTGTTGGTTAGATGACTGAACTTACATTCAGTCTTGCGTTGGGTAACGCTAGTGAAATAATGATAATGTTCAGTTTGTACCAACAGAGAGAAAGATAAAGGGACAGCAAAATTAACAGGGTAAGGAAATAAATCTCATGCTGGATCCAAGTATGTGTTTTCTGGAAATGGAAACTAAAAAAAAAGTATATGTAAAAAAAAGTAAAGTTACTATAGCCGAGTGGTTGGGTGGTCGGAATTTCGAGTCAATAGACCCGAGTTCGATCCCCAGTTGGTAGGCTCGTACCAATAGGTTTTTCAAAAACTTATGTACGTATATCGTTGGCTTGAACATAAACACGGCGACGGGCTCACCACCTGTCACGTTGTCCCGAAAATATCTTCGGTGGAAGGTGGGTCGAAGGGACTTAATTGTCTAAACTCGACCTCTGTCTACCCTTGTATTGGGAATTGCGTGAAGATATTTATTTATTTATTTATAAAAAGTATTTCGAAAATCTTCAGATAATATTGATTAGATATACTATTATTACTTTGACGAAGTTCATTTTAGTTTCTAAATTCAATCAACAGACTTATTGGTACTTACCTAGTTATCTTTACGCGCAATCCTGATGGGGTGGCCAGAGAGAACAGATCGCCAAGTGTCAGTAATGTTAGCATTGCGGTCTGAAATATTGTCTGATTCATATTTTCCGAACTTCACAATGTCAGGGTGGTAGCCTCATAGCTTTAAACTAAGGTGTATACGGTGTATAAGTGTAGATAAAATAAATAAATATTCTAAAATGTATAGGTTTAATTTACTTTACTTTACTAAGTTTATAATAAATACACACCACCTCCCACTGTCCTTAAGTATTTTCTTAGCCTAAGGTTGTCTGGAAGGGATCGCTCCATAACGATAAGACCGCCTTATTGTACATACATGCATACAAATATTCTATCAAGTAGACAATATGTTTTTAAATAAATTATCTAAGGCAACCAAAAACAAACCATTAATATTTTACTGACTGGGTTATAGTTAATCTGATAGCTAGCTTGCCGGCGGAGCTGAGATTAGCGGATTCGTATCCCGCTAGAGACAAACGTTTGTATGGAGAAAATAAATGCTTGTAATAAAATTTGTAATAAAAATATTGAAGAAAACACTCTAAGGGCATCCCAAAAACATTGATCACTTTCAAAAATTTTCATTTTGTTTCTCCTAACCTCTGTACCTTGTCAGGGAATTCATATAAAAGTTGGAAACACTTTTTCCGCTAAGTAAAATTTCTGTGAAATAAAAAAGTGACAAATACAAAAGAAAACAGAAGGACTGTCTCTAGAGAGCAAGTACGGTACAAAGCTCTTAATGATAACCATTTATATAATAGAAGCACGGAGCATCGATTTGTCTCGCAGATTTTATAAAGCAGATAGTCACTGAAGTCAATTAAGTTTATTATTTTATTTATCTTACTTATGATAGCTTGGGTATAGTCGACAACAGGTTGTTAAAAAATAAAGATGTTATATGATTTGTTTTCGTTTAGCCGGGATTGGAATATGATGATGATGGAAGATGTGATTTAGATGTGGACAGGCGTGTCGCTGCCGGGAACAAAGTCAATGGTGCCCTGACTGCGTTAGTCAAAAGGCAAGGCGTAGTGAAAAGTGCACGCCTTGCAATACATAACGCAGTGTTGGTACCGACTTTGTTCTATGGCAGTGAAACTTGGGTATGCCAGAAGAAGCATAAAAGCAGGTTGAATGCAGTGGAGATCTCTTCGTAAAATGTGCGGCCTTACCACGGCCGACCGAAAGCGAAACGAAGAGGTTCGCAATATGGCAGGTTTGAAAGATGACCTTGTCACAAAAATTGATAAGGGCGTGCTTCGATGGTTTGGGCATGTTAAGTGAAGATCGAATGATGAAGAAAATATATAGCGCGAACAATAAAAGGTGTCGAGGTAGACCGAGACTAACTTTCGAAGACCATGTGAGCAAATTGCTCGAAGAGGGGAGGGTCAAGAGTACTCGGATACCTAGACGTGCATGTATGAAGAAGATGATGAATCTGAAAGAAGCGAAAGAGGTATGAAGGGATCGTGACACTTGGCGATCTGTTCTCTCTGGCTGCCCCGTCAGGGATTGTGCGTGAAGATAAGTAAAGTAAAGTAAATAAACACACAGATTTTACACTAAAACAATAAAAGCCATCACCATCAGTAATTAATTTTTTTCTAAAAATATTGTAACACTAACAGAACTGAAAAAAAAAATAATTAGTCATTGATGACAGCCAACGGAAGTGGAGTTGGTATTTGCACATTCAAGTTATATTATTTAATTTTCAAATAACGATTTAAGTATTCCTTTATCAACCACTATATTTTTTAACGTATCCTAAAATGTTAATCCAAAATTTTAATTAATGTTTCATAAGCAAGTATCTGTAGTACACTACAAAAGATAATCTTTACTAGGCAGAGGAATAAATAAACATTATTATGTTCCGCTCATTCCCTGACATCGCTTTTTCTGCCAATCTTATGCAAGATGATGTTTCAATAAAAGCAGATCATCCCTCGTAAAAACTGTCGCGAATATTTCAATAAGAGTTGGATTAAAGTCCTGCTTACACGCGACTTTTGATTCTTCTTTCCCTTTAAATAAAAATATTTTTGTTTGATAACACATTCGTGTTTTATTTGCAAACATTGTTTATAAAAATAACGTTTTTCATTTTGTGTATTTTCCGAGTTTATGCATATACATGTATATATGTTGAAATAGCTGTTTGTCTGAAATAAAATCTGTTATAAAATTTGCCGTCTGTCTTAAAAACATCAAAAGCTAACGTTTATCGGAACATTTCAGTAAATCCTTTTAAGAACTTCACGGGAATGCGACAAAAAACAAAAGCGAAAAAGGTCAATCTCTAGAGAATTCTCTCTAAAGCACAGGAAAGGTCTTAATGATAGTCACTTGCAAAATAGGACTTTGAAACACTGATTTTCAAAGTAATTCTAAGAACATGTGTACATGCCAATATAATGTCTAATGAACTTGTAATTACAAGAAAAAGCATAAATATTGGCTAATTCACGAAAAACCTTCCTTATTCATATATTATATGATGAATAAAAATAAAGTACAATGTACTATAAAAATATTAAACAATACCTAGTTGACTGAGCTTCGTATGACGTCAGTAGCTGCCGTTTTCATATTTTTAGAATATAATTATTTAATGTGAAAATGAAGGCTTTTGGAATTAAAAAAAAAACCTTTTAGAATGGAATGGAAAAAAATCATTCTATTAGTCATGTAAACAACTAATTACGTTGTCGGTACATTGCATTAACTCTTGTTATATACTCGCTGCCCCTCTCTGCTTTGCCCGCGGTTTAACCCTTGAGGCGGAACCCTAATGATTTTTATGAAATAAAAGTAACCTGAGTTACTCCTTATAACATCAGCTATCTGCCAGTGAAAGCCCCGTCAAAATCCAGACAGCCATTTCAGAGATTAGCCGGAAAAAACATATAAAAAGTAATAAACATAGAAAAAGTTTAATTGTTTTTTATTGAAGTTCCTTTCATACTTATATAGGCATTAAGAGAAAAACTGATAATCTGAAATTACAAAAAGACACTTAAATTTTATTTGTATGTATAGATTAATAGATTCCGCAAACTAGACTAAAACCAGGATGAATGGCACTTCGGTGCTACTGAAATGTTAACGAAAAGTGCTCGTAAATATCCATGCTAGCCAACGCAGTAACAGCATTACATCAAAATCAAATTCACTGTTAACGCAAGAATGCCAACACAGTGAAGCTGTGACCAATAAATAGATGTACAAACATTGACAACATTTCGGTGTATAGAGAATGTTCTTTATCAAGTAATCGTACTATAAAAATCCTCATACTTAATGAAGTTAATCTTCAACCAAATCACTATTCCAGAAATAAAAAAAGTAACAGAAATTCGCACAGCATATCATTAAACTGCCGAAATCTTACCAAAGCAATTATTTCATATTGATGAACTTTTACCGTGTTGTAACGGCGTAAGAATATTGCCATTCCCTTTCTTCCCATAGGTGTCGTAAAAGGCGACTAAGGGAAACATTCTTGAGTACCATTATGGCAACCGATAGATGGCGGGATAACCATTTCTAAAAATATCAGACCCAAATAATAAGCCCGAACACGGACAGTAGCGTCTGAGGTGCGACTAGCCTGGTACAGCGATCTCCAATCCGCTTGCCAAACGTGGCGATTATGACAAATTCTCTCTATGGGAGATGCCCTGCAGTAGACTGTAATAAACCGTTATGTAGTGTATGATTGATATAACTTTACTATACATAAATGAAATAAATATCAATACACGCAATAGGTAAATTATCACGTGGGGGACACGGGATAACATACCTATTTCGCTTTCGATCCTTTCATACCTATTTCGCTTCTTTGAAATTCATCATTCATTCATGTCACCCAACTTCACACCCACCTTAGCCGTAGGTATCATAACCATAACCCGGTAGTAAGTTCTCACAGTTTCTTCCTTAATAATAAGTACTGTAAAACTGACTTAAGATTCCCTAAAATGACTGAGTTTTTTGAGCGTAAGTGACACGCGCTAAACTAAATCATCAAATGAAATTGCAAAACAGCAAAACTCACGTCTAAAAAATCATTGCAGGTATTTCTAGAGAACGAGGTAGGATATCGGGTGAGATATCTCGTTCTATGTTAATTGTCATAGCCTTGTCTAGTCAAAGGAAAACACCGGTTATTTATGAAACGAATGCAAAATTTCAAATTATCATTCTAATTATATTTATCGCTCCTGTATCGTTTCATGTAATTAATCAGTATTCTTTTGTATTTACACTCTAAAAGGAGACAAAGGAGCGTCTGATCTATGTTATACTAGAAACGTAGATCTAAGGTAAAGATAAAATTAATCGCAGGGCTTAAATGAATGATGTGGTCAGCAAATTGAGACCGTAGTCAGTTGAATACTAATTGGTCAGATGACTACCCTTTTGAATGCTCTATGCATGGGTCTATTAAGTAAGGTTTAGTTAGAACTCGTAATAATTAACTATTTTATTTTATCGTTGATAACATAAAAGATTGACCTCGTTTCATCCCATGAGAATGAAAAGATGAATGGAGAACAAAGAGTCAATTAAAACAAAGGGATCAGAATCAAAACAGCGAATCTAATTTGTAAACAACAAGCTGGGCGTTGGAATGGATCTCTGCAGCCCTTAGCCTGATTCACAGACTGTATCGTCCGGAGGCAGTGCGCATAGATATAATCGAAATATAAGTTTGAACCTACACTTACAAGTAAAAGTGATGTTATCATTTTCCTTTTTTGAATAAATAAATGTTTTATATAAATGAGAAAACACACACGGCTTCACAAAAATCGTACCTTTACGTTTTATTTTTCAGTATATCGATCCTAGAATCTAGCACATAAATATAACGTGTGAAAAAATATATCATTGTAAAGTGCATTTCAATACCTTAACATTAATTACCCGTATCATAAAAAAACCAATTACCATTTCTAACCAGGGACCAATCAATAACATGTTGGAAAAAATGCTCACTTAAAGAGCCCTAGTTGAGCTACCTTAAAAGGGTATAAAAGGTCATGTCCAGGTTAAAAATGGGTAACCCATCCAGTGGACACAAGTCACCCAGAGGACCCAAATCAGGCCCAGCGTCCCACCAAAACAGCAACAACCACGCACCGGGAGGGAGCCGGGGAGAGCCCCCCATGGTAACCCGGAGGGAGGATCTTGACTGTGCTCGCCCGCTCGGGGGCGATTACTGCAGCCACTGGACTGCAGGTTCAAAGCCGATGACCCACCCATATCGATAGGTAGCGTAATAAAAACCACTTGTCTCGGGCAGTTGCCCCAACTTCACAAAATTGGAGAGGAAGATCTCGCAAAAATGAGTCAGTCGCTACTCAGACTTTAGAGTGAATACACCAAAAAAGCAATACCTGAAGATGTATCTAACCCCAAAAGAAGCCGCTCAAATTAATGCGCTATTGCAAACAGAACTGCGACAGGTTGACGTTACTCAACAGTTGAACCTTAGCCGATTCTCAGTTCGACTAGTATATCAACGGTTCCGTGAGACTGGTGGCTATACCCAAATACGTGGATCCGAAAGAAAACGCTCCACATCAGAAAGAGACGACCACTTCAATGTATCCACATCGTTGAGCTTCAGCAATGCTGTTTAGGTGCAACAAGAGCTCCCATCAGCTTGCAGTACGTCGGTGAGTATATCTACGATTAGAAGAAGATTGTAAGAAAAGGAATTAAGAGTTTACAGACCTGCTAGGGGTCAAAATTATCCGTGCAGCATCGAAGAGAGCAGTTGCAATTTGCTCAGGAGCATGCCAACTAGACTCTTGACCAGCGGAGGGCCATTCTCTTCACCGATGAGATACGAGTATGTCTATTATTCTTCTCTTGTCTTGATTTTGTTGGCGTTGGCGATTAATACATGATAACGTCCGTTTCCACGTTGCGTTTGCTGTGCGGGACTACTTGAAAGAGTTTTTTTTATAAAAAGATTAAAAACTCATACACAAGTTTTTAATTTCTAATAGGCAATTAAATTATCTTTCCAATGCTATACTAATACCATACCCTTACTATTGACAAAGTTTGAGTAAGAGTATTTTAAAGTTACTTTTTTGAAAGGTGCGATTTTTGTGACGCCGAGTGTATAAATATCAACTGACTCGGGCGGGTTTCGAACTCGCGCTGCCTAAAACATGTGGTTGAAGCATCGAGGATTCAGAAAGACAAATTTAGTTGCTAGACTTAAAATAAGAACAACTATCATTTAGTTGAAAATATATTCCGGTTATATAAGAACTGGACTACCGTCCATTGTTTGTCTTTATATAAGGCAGCCATGTTCCTGTGTGCGCACCACCTGCAACAATACTAAATACGCAATAATATACATGATAACATACACAATAAAATACATAAAAATATGCAATTAAATAATATTTTAATAAACACACAAATAAAATTTCTATTCACACAAACACACTCATCACACATTATATATTAAATTTTTATTATTTATTAATATTACATAAAGTTTACTTACCTATCTCTTCACGAGAAGTATCCCGGTGCGCCGGAGCATAGAAACAGGCGCGGCTCGCCTGTTTCTATGCTCCGTACTATCATTATCATCTCATTAGTAACGCGTCAACTCCCTTACGTTAAACCTGTTTCGCTCGCTGCTAATAATTGATCAAGTATAATTCGTGCCGAACTTAATTAGTGTTAAATATCAGTCGTAAATCTGTAACTAATTGTGTCCGTAATAAATAAATACATAAAGGGATAACAAACATTTTATTTACATGTGAAGGACATTAAATATATATATATATATATATATATATATATATATATATATATATATATATATATATATATATATATATATATATATATATATATAAAAATATTAAATATCTTCACGCAATTCCCAATACAGGGGTAGACAGAGGTCAAGTCTAGACAACTAAGTCCCTTTGACCCACCTTCCACCTAAGATATTTTCGGGACAACGTGACAGGTGGTGAGCCTGTCGCCGCCCTTATGTCCAAGCCAACGATGAAATTCGTACATAAGTTTTTGAAAAGCTCATTGGTACTGCCACCTGGGGATCGAACTCGGGTCTCTCGACTCGAAATTCCGACCACCCAACAACTCGGCTATCGTGACTTTTATATATATATATATATATATATATATATATATATATATATATATATATATATATATATATATATATATATATATATATATACTTCTCGTGAAGAGATATTTTTGATCGCACCGGGATACTTCTCGTGAAGAGATAGGTAAGTAAACTTTATGTAATATTAATAATAAATAATAAAAATTTAATATATAATGTGTGATGAGTGTGTTTGTGTGAATAGAAATTTTATTTGTGTGTTTATTAAAATGTTATTTAATTGCATATTTTTATGTATTTTATTGTGTATGTTATTGGGGCAACTGCCCGAGACACACTTGTCTTTTTATTACGCTACCTATCGATATGGTATATATATATATATATATATATATATATATATATATATATATATATATATATATATATATATATATATATATATATATATATATATATATATATATATATATATATATATATAGGTGTAACCTAGTGGATCATCACCTATATTCAAGCTAAACTGATTATCCAGCAAAGAAAAAAATTCTAGAGAACAAGCTATTTCTGTTACGAATTGTACTCAGAAAGAACTACTAAGTTGTTACAATAGCAAAAGTAACAATTATACATCTCCTCAAAAGTTTCATAATGTTAGTAATTTTTTAATAATTTATTCAAATTCCAAGGATGTTCAAGTTCTTGAAATAGGCCCCTTATTCTACCAAGGATTCATCAGTGCAGGACTATTACTCATTTCTGTCGCCAAGTAGCAGTGTCGCAACTGTTGTATTCCTATATTAAATATATAGAAAGCCATTGTGATTGCATTCCATCTAAGCCCTCGGGGGCGTTAACCCATCTGTAATCTTCTTTCATCGAAGTTGGTATGAACTCTGCAATTCATACCAGCTTCCGTATTAACGTTATATGATCTATTAACTCGTTTTTTACTCAACCATAACATTGATTATTACAATAATTTTGGGATGTACCCGGGGTACCTACTTTAAATATTCTAGAGCTCCAACCGGATTAGTAAACCCTTCCTTCCTGCCAACGGTGACTAATAGCTTATCTTTTCGCTTTTAATTGAGCGAATGGATCAGCTACAAGTCGCCTTTACATTTCGTGTGGTTTACTTATGCAACCCTTGGTTTAAATGGAGCTTATGTAAAATTATTTTTTTTCTTGTAAATATGTTACAAGTGTGTAAAAGTTGCACACATGCATAATCACAACACTAGAGGATCTGCAGGCAAGAAGGTTTTCGGAAAAATGCTAAAGCTCAAAATGCTACTTATTCATATTATTTATTATTCGTATAGAAAAATTCCTTTCATCATTTTAATAACATTTATGAAATTCGAATAGAACATACTTATTTGCCTCTTATCTTGGGATTTACACAAAAAAGCTAACGTTTGTTCGGACTGTTAAGTAAATCCCTTTGAAAGGGAAATGTAAAGAAACGCGACAAATACAAAAGGAAATAGAGGGACCGGTCTCTAGAGAGTTAGCAAGTACGGTAAAGCTCTTAATGATAACCGCTTGTAAAATACGAGCTTGGAGCACAGATTCACGTCTCCTTCTTTTAAGAAGTATTAAGCAAAGCCACCGCTAAGGTAGTATTAAAGCATTTTAATATACAAATTTATAAGAAACAACTTTAATTCGTTGTAACATTTGATTGTGTCAGCTAACTTGAATTTCGATTAAATAAACTGTTGTTTAATTTTAACTATTGTTTAATTTTAACCGTCTTCAAAAGAGCATAAAACCAAACGAATTAACAAAAATAATAAGGGGCATAAAAAACTTATTACGAAATTCGAGTCAAGAGACACGAATACCTACCCCAGGAGGTAGTCT
The DNA here is from genome assembly GCA_029286605.1 of Sericinus montela. NCBI lineage: Eukaryota > Metazoa > Arthropoda > Insecta > Lepidoptera > Papilionidae > Sericinus > Sericinus montela. The sequence continues at coordinate 8,674,816 of JAGSMR010000015.1, read as the reverse complement.
CGTATCAATGAGTTTTTCAAAACTTATGTACGATTCATATAGTTTTTTTCATTTACAAAAAGAAGGTGACGTCGCGGATATGACTAAAAGCATTCCCGTGGCCTTACCGACATGTGACGATGGCGGAATACCGAGGGGTTTTAGTCTGTGCGAGCCCGACATCATCCGTCGCTGCTTTCGCGAGAGCGGGTATACGTTAAGTATTTTCCTACGTGTAAAAAAGGGGAATGTCCGCCACGCTGTTCCAGTAGGAGTTAGCGAAGTTCTTATGTCCCCGAAATAATATTTTTTATGATTTCTCAGAATTGCAGATTTCCTCGCGATGTTTCTTTTACTGCAGTGCTCATGGTAACTTCAGCACTTAAAGTTAAAATCTTGGTGATGCCATTCCGGGGATCGAACCGGTCACTCAGGCCTAAAAGCGTCATGACCACTAGGCTACCACGGTACTTATAAATTAACGTTACGAAAATTATATTCCGGAATTAACCCTCGTTGTTCTTAATTTGGCAAAATTCAGCCCATAATTTTAGTAAGTTCTTCATTCCCTATGTGTGTATCTATATCCTTCATTAATAATGTATCTATAAAATACCTTCTAAAATAATTAACGCTCCGGTTGAAACATAATCGTAAATAAAACAAAGTTTGAAGATTTAGGCACAGCGTTTCGTGTTTGAATTAAACTTAGCTAGCGATGTAAAGGGTGGATTTAAATCGTTTATTTACAGAGTTTATTTACAAATATTTCAAAAGTATCTCTTAAATAAAGAATGTGTTAAAGTGTTTTGTAGTTCTAATTCTGTTCTTATTCTCTCAAATACTGTTAATTTTGGATATAACTACCTGTACGTGTTAGAATACGTATGTTTACAAGTTTAAATCTGTATTAGCGATACCGGGTATTCCGTGCTGCTCTGCTGCACACAAAGTTAAATTGATGAACTCAAGCAATTAAAGTGGGCAAAAGCTCCAATTATCTTTCATTTCAGCTTTTGATTTTGTACCAGCGAGTATTGTATGTTAAAATGAACTGCGTGGAATCGGAGACAGCGAAAGAAAGCAAGGAAAAAATAAGAAATGTATGGCAAGCAACCGCGTTAAAGTATAACTTGAGAAAGGTTGTCCAATGTATGATAACAAAGTATGCGTTTAAAGTTTAAAATAAAAAAATCGCTTTGTAATGGCTGAATGCCTGACTGCCTGACAGACTCGATAGAGACTATTATAACTGTAAATGTAAGAAATATATGGGAAAATTGCATCTGAATATATTTATCTTGAAAGGAAGGAAGTAAGAATGATAGTTTGATGACTTTCATTGCTTGATAACAAATATTTTCATTAACACCTGTAATTAAAAAAAAACATTTCATGTAATCAGTGTATAAAACAGCCTGATGGACTCATGAACTATTTTAGTGTGTAGGACGTAAATATATACAACATTACAAATGAAATATATGTAAATATATGCTATTTCATTTTACTCATTTAAATTTAATAATAGAGAATACTTTCATCGTCTTACTGTTATTATGTTAATAAAAATTAAAAAAAAACTTTCATTGCCATTCCCATGCATACAGACTGAGAACTAATTTTCGTACGTAAATTAAGAACATGAAATTTTTCCACTTATCCAGTAAGTTTCTCTTTTGAAACGGCGAAGTTCGTATAAAGCAAAATCCACTGACTTGATATTGAAAGTAAAGTACAAAGTAGTGAATAAATTTAATCAGAAAAGTATAATTAAAAAAGGAAATAAATAATAACAACTAATTAACTAAAGTGTATTTGTCAGTATTTATTCCATATTTGTTCTCATTACATGTCACGTCTCGATCGTCTTGTCTCAAGAAATATCTTCTAAGTAAGATAATAATATGCTGCTGCTTTTCACGCACCGTTAATTTCTTTCCCAGCAACCACACCAGTTCACACCTAAATCATATCTTTCACCTCAGCTCAAAAACTCGTCAAGATTATAATTTCATTCACTCGTTCTAGAGATTCCTAACTAACCCATATTTCACACTCCGTTCTCTGGTCGTCAAAAATCATGTTTATTTTCAAATACTTTCAAATACTTACTTAAAAATCATGTTTACTTTTTATATTACAACAGGTATGAGTTGAACCCTACCCGTATACGCGGAGCACCACCATACCAAATTCTCTAAAAATCAGTATAGCAGCTTGCAACGTGTCATAAGTTGCTTGCATAACTAGATATCATCAAACTTCTGGGTGTTTATTATGTGGTTATTCTTTTCTTTACACTTTCTTTAATAATGATAGAACTGATCTATTCACATCAATCCTTTACATTTATATTATTGTATTTATAATAAGATTTTTGTGTTAATAACATTATAAGAGTTATCAGAATTAAGATTCTTTGGAAGAAGATTTCATCGTATAAATTTACATATTCAATAATATGGAACAAAAGAACATCGGAAACTATTGCAAGAAACATTAGTTATCTATCAATATCAATCCATCTCACCGTATTCATGAGGGCGAAACGAGTGCGCTGAGTTTTATAACAAAATTCTGTTGTCATTCACTTGTCAAATTTTCGTTACAACTTTTACGGTTCTATTATATTAAAAAGTTTACTGACTTTTCGAGGATGTAATATAATCTTGTAACTGAGATCAATATTTATGTTATTCTCTGAAACGCAAATGTGTCCGCAATAACACCGCAGCTGTAGAAACATATCCCTATTTTTTCTAGATGGCTTTTTAATTTCAAAAAGTGTTGTCGGTCAATACGGTCGGGTTATCTAGGCTTTTAGTAATCTTACTTTTACTTGCTTTATTACTAATACTATAAGAAGAATTAATTCAAACGCGTCTGTTTTGGGGCAACAGCAAAGTAGTGAAAAAAATCCGCTTGAACTAGCTCCTACATAAGTGTGACCATGGGCCGTTGTATACTCTTTTCAGACCATGAGGTTTCAGTTTCCCGAGGTCCCCCTCCCGCCAATAATTCTTCATTTATTTTTGTCTCGCCCATTATGAACGACACAAACAGAAGCGAAAGAACTAAACCTAAATCGCTAGCTGTCGGCTTCTTCAACGCATACGGCTTAAAAAAACAGATGGACGAAGTTAGGGAATTTGTCTCAGTCCATCAGCTAGACATAATGTTAGTACAGGAGACCCTACTCAAGTCTAGCATACGCGACCCGAAGATAGCTAACTATCGCTTAGTTAGAAACGACCGCCCCGCTCGCGGGGGCGGTACGTTGATCTATTTCAAGTCTTCGCTACACTGTGTGCCAATTGACCTTCCGTCTCTTGTCAACATGGAAGCTTCCGGTTGTAAGATCGCAATGACAGGCCATCAGCCCATCACTGTGATATTGGCTTATCTCCCGCCTTCGAAAACAATTCTAAGGGGCGACATCGAGGCACTGCTAAATTTAAGCGACTCGGTGTTAATAGCGGGAGACTTAAGCAGCAAGCACTCTGCTTGGAACGCCGCAAATGAAAATAATAATGGACTCCTAAGTATAAACCTAAACTTTGTTATTATAGGTCCCCTCGAGCCAACTAGAATACCTGCGCAGAGGAACCAGAATCCGGACATTCTCGATATAGCTCTCTTAAAGAATATATTGCTACCTCTTGCGAAAATAGAAGTTCATCACGAACTTAATTCAGACCACCGACCGGTCACGGGTCACTTTGACCAAAACCGTGACAGACTGGCGTAAACTCGAGGAATACCTCGAGACTACGGATTCCCCGGAGTTAGCAAACATACCGGTGGTCATTGATAATAAAGACACGGCACTTGCCGCCGTCGTTCATCTCACCTCTCACCTAAAAACCGCCGTCAGTGTATCCTCCAGGCGGGTCAAAGCGGCAAACGACCGCCGCTTTGAGTTGCCTGCTGAGCTCAGACAGCTGTTGAGAGAGAAAAATGCTGCCAATAGGGCATACGACAGGTATAGGACTGACGCAAACCGCGTTAGGATGCGCCAACTCCAAAGGGAGGTTAAACAGCGCATGGCTGAGTTGAGGGGGCAAAGATGGGACAAGCTAATGTCGGACATCACGCCTTCGCACACTGCCTACTGGCAGTTGGCGAGGTCGATGAAGTCCGACTCTGTCGTATCTATGCCTCCCCTGGTCAGTCCCGACGGTTCTATAGTTTTTGACGATAGGGAAAAAGCCGAATGTTTAGCCGACAACTTCGAAAGTCAGTGCTTTCCAAGCACGCAACCCACAGATCCCGTACACATTCAAAATGTGGACGACTTCGTATCGCGGAAAATGACGCAGCCACTAACGGGTGAACCTCTCCCGCCTACCTCACTCGAAGAGGTTAAGGGTATAATTAAAAACCTTAGGGTACGTAAGGCTCCAGGAGCCGACGGCATCTCAAATAGGTTAGTTAAAACTCTCCCAAATTCGTTGCTATTACTATTAGTAGCAATCTTCAATGCCCTTCTCACAAGTTGCACCTTTCCAGACTCCTGGAAAGAAGCCCACGTAATAGGGATCCATAAACCCGGGAAACCGAAAAAACAGGCCTCTAGCTATAGGCCCATTAGTCTCCTCAGCGCACTGGGGAAAATCTATGAGCGCATAATTCTGATCCGCCTCAAGGACAGCTCTCAGTCACTAAATGTCATTCCTGATGAGCAGTTTGGCTTTAGAGCTAAGCACTCATGCTTTCAGCAAGTGCACCGCCTCACGGAGCACATACTCGAGCGCCTAAATGATAACCCCAAATATAAGGTAGGAGCACTCTTCTTCGATGTCGCGAAAGCGTTCGACAAAGTCTGGCACAATGG